>JAJPUD010015281.1:0-27628 GCA_023553655.1 Myrmecobius fasciatus
GAATACTATATGATGATCAATTCTGATGGACATAACTCTCTTCAACAATGAAATGTTTCAAACCAGTTCAGTGAAGAAAGCCATATACATCCAGAGAGAGAGATATGAAATGTGGACCACAACATAACATTTCCATGCTCTCTATTGATGTTTGCTTACATTGTGTTTCCTTTATCTGATTTTTTTCCTTGTAGATACAATTTTTCTTGCATAACAACGATAAGTGTGGAAATACGTATACATATATTTGATTTGTCAAGTATTTTAACATAATTAACACATAGTGGATTTCCTGGAATCTAGGGGAAGTGTGGGGAATGGGGGGGATTTGTAACAGAAAGCTTTGTAAGGGTTAATGTTAAAGAATTACCCATGCATATGTTTTGCAAATAAAAAATTTTAATAATAAAAAATGATATGATCAGCAGGATTTCAGAAAGGCCTGGAAAAATTTACATGAACTGATACTAAGTTAAGTGAGTAGAACCAAAAGAACATTGTACACAGCAACAGAAAGATGTGATCATCATCTGTGATGGATGTGGCTCTTTTCTTTTTTCTTTTTTTTTTGAAGATCAATAATTTTTTATTTTTTTAAATTTTATTTTATTTGCAAAACATATGTATGGGTAATTCTTCAACATTAACCCTTCCATAACTTTCTGTTACAAATTTTTCCCCCCCACTACCCACCCCTCCCCTAGATGGCAAGATATCCACTACATGTTAATTATGTTAAAATACTTGACAAGTCTAATATATGGATACATATTTCAAAACTTATCATTGTTGTGCAAGAAAAATCATATCTACACGAAAGATATATCAGATAAAGGAAACACAATGTAAGCAAATATCAATCAAGAGTATGAGAATGTTATGTTGTGGTCCACATTTCACATCCCTCTCTCTGGGTGTATATGGCTTTCTTCAGTGAACAATTGGAAGTGGTTTGAAACATTTCAGTAGTGAAAAGAGCCATGTCCATCAGAATTGACTGTCATATAGTATTGTTGTTGCTGTGTATAATGATCTCCTGGTTCTGCTCATTTCACTCAGCATCAGTTCATGCAAGTCTCTCCAGGCCTCTCTGAAATCATCCTGCTGGTCATTTCTTACAGAACAATAATATTCCATAATATTCATATACCATAATTTATTCAGCCATTCTCCAATTGAACGGCATCTATTCAGTTTCCAGTTTCTAGACACTACAAAAAGGGCTGGGACGTGGCTCTTTTCAATAATGAGGTGATTCAGTGCAATTCTAATAGACTTGTGATGGAAAGAACCATCTGCATCCAGAAACATGTGGATTGCAGTGTAGTATGTTTTTTTCATTTGTTATTGTTGTTTGCTTCCTTGGTTTTTTTTCTCTCATTTTTTTTCTCATTTTGATCTGATTTTTCTTGTGCAGCATGATGAATGTGGAGGTGTTTTTAGAGGAATTGCATATATTTTGTCTGTATTGGGTTACTTGCTGTCTACAGGAGGGGGAAAATGGGGAGACAGAGAGAAAAGTATGTAACACAAGGTTTTGCAAAGGTAGTTATTAAAAACTATCTTTGCATGTCTTTTGAAAAGAAAAAGCTGTTATTAATTTTTTTTTCTTGTTCAGTGCCTCACTGTGCCTATCAGTCCTGAGCATGCTGTTCATATTTTATAAGTAGGACCTGGAATGGGAATTATGTTTGCTCATCTTTAATCAGTTACAGCAATGGCATAGAAATAATTGTATTATGAAATGTTTGGTTAATTGGACCATATAAAGATGTATGCATTTTCAGCCATTATCAATAAATTGCATTGTGAGTTGGGTCTTTTCACATGTTCTTTAAAATATATCAAGACATAATTATCTAGCCCAATGCCTGAGTATTAGTGGCACCCATCTGGCAATCAGAGCATCTGGCTCAAGTGTCTAATTCAACATTTCCCAAGCTTATGATAGTGGAACTTTCTCTATCTCAGTTTCATTACTGGGAATATGTTTGGAGATGGGGTGGGTGAATTTCAGAGAAGGAATTTGGTCAAGTGATCTCTAAGGTCCATACTTTCTCTAATATTCTAATTTTAATGTTTCTTTTTAACAGCCTGAATATGGTACCATGGAGAGAGATACAGTCTCAGATCAAGGAAGATCTGGATTCAAGTCCCATCTCTGGCACATGGTGACTGTGTGACCCTGAGGAAGTCACTTAAATTTTCAGTGCTTTAGGGAAAATATATTGTTCTACCTTAGTGGAGGGATTTTCACCACCAAGGAAGTCTCTAAATCAAAAAAATCAAAGGTCCAATTATGATCCCCCTCTCTACTCCTACCATGACCTCTTTTACATTGAAATAAAACCAGCCTGAACAGAGCTGTCTTCTACAAAGCAACGATTTCTTTGTAAATATTGCTTAGGTTATAGATGACACATTGTGTATGAGGTTTTTTTGTTTGTTTTGTTTTGTTTTTATTTTTTCAGACTGCCTTTTTTGCAGACCTGGATGCATGGGGTATGTGTCCAATTGATACATTTCCTTTTAAATGGCAGATCCAACTCTAAGGCATGATACAAATTTAATTATTCCACATGTTCAGAACAGAAGTGGAATCTCATTGTTAAATTTGTTCTCCTACATTGCAAAGATTAAAAACAAAAGATGTTGAAGTGGCTTGTGTGATCAGAATATATTTCAGCCCATCATGTTAAGATGAAATGAGTTGGGGATGAGAGAAGAAGAATTATAACTGAACAGATTTTTTTCCAAAGAAACTCAAAGGCCTTTGGTCCTACATTCTGATAGTACAACTATAACAATAAACAGATTTCTATAGTGCTTTCTCTTCACAACTAACACAAGATGGGTATACTAATTATTATTACTCTCACTTTCCAAATGAGGAACCTGAGAAGTTGGTTACTTGCCCTTGACCGCAGAAGCTAGTAAATAGCCAAGTAAATGCAATCTTTTAATAACTACAAATCCAGTACATTTTTCATTCAGAAAATCTTCCTTAGTCATTTTTATTCCAACATATGCATTGGTATCAACACAGACATTAAGCTGGTATGGAACTGCATGTACCAAAAGTAATAATATCATGCTAATATCAGAGCTGACATAGCATAGGAGATTTATTATACTTGATTTGGTCTGCAACAATTAATTTGTTAAATCCCATCTATGTTTATGTCATTGTCTTCTGAGAAGCCCAGAAGTATTTAAAGGAAAATTTTATCTCCCTCTTCCAAAAGAAATTTGCCACTGTCTTTTCAATGAAAATAATGCCTATTATGAGAAAAGATAGCCTAGCTGTACTAGATCTCAAACTGTATTACAAAGCAGTATTCATCAGAACAATCTAGAACTGGCTAAAAGATAGAATATTGGATCAGTGGAATTGATCAGGTATACAATACACAAAAGTAAATGTCCTTAATAATACAGTGTTTGATAAACACAAAGATCGAAGCTTTTGGAACAAAAACTCATCATTTGACAGAAATTGCTGGGAAAATAGGAAAGCAGTTTGGCAGAAATTAGGTATAAACTGATTGAAATAAGTTGTAACATGATTTAGAAATAAGGGGTGATATCATAAGCAATTTAGGAGAACATCAATAAGATAGATATATTTAGGATAACAGAAGAATTTATAGCCAAACAAAAGATAGGAATATGAGAAATAAAATAGATATTTTTTATTACATTAATGTTTTGTACAAACAAAATCAATACAACTGAGACTGGAAGGAACATAGGGGGAAGACATTTTTTTGCCAAGTTTCTCAAATCATAGTAGCATTTCCCAAATATATAAATTAGTCAAATTTATAAAATGAGTTATTCCTTAAATGATCAATGATCAAACAACATAAAGGATATAAATCAGCAGTTTTCAGATGAAGGAATAAAACCTCTTTATAGTTATGGAAAAAAATGTTTCAAATCACTAGTGACTTGAGAAATACAAATTAAAAAAAAAACTCTGAGCTGTCATGCCACACCTACCATATTGTCTAATATGGCAAAAAAAGAAAAATAGCAAATGTTGGAGGAGATATGGGAAAACTGAGACACTAATGCAATATTAATGGAGTTGTCAATTAATCCAACTATTCTGGAAAGCAATTTGTAACTATGCCACAAATGCTATAGAATTGTGCATATTACGACCAATGATACCACTACTAAGTCAGTATCTCAAACAAAAAAGGAGAAAATTCTTACATGTACAAAAAAAAATATTTCTATTAGCTCTCTTTGTGGTGGCAAATAATTGGACACAGAGGTGATACTCATCAATTGGGGAATGACTGAATAGGTTGAAATAGTATATGATTGTGATGGGAATATCATTGCTCTATAACAAATGATGAGCAAAATGATTTCAGAA
Source organism: Myrmecobius fasciatus (assembly GCA_023553655.1). Taxonomy (NCBI): domain Eukaryota; kingdom Metazoa; phylum Chordata; class Mammalia; order Dasyuromorphia; family Myrmecobiidae; genus Myrmecobius; species Myrmecobius fasciatus. Next base: position 4,388 of record JAJPUD010015281.1, read on the forward strand.
AAACATGGGAGGACTTATATGAACTTATGCAAAGTGAACTGAGCAGAGCCAGAAAATCATTGTATAGAGAATAGCAATATTATATGATGATCAATTGTGAATAGCTTAACTTCTCTATGGTGCAATGATCCAATACAATTCAGAAAGACTTTTGATGAAAAAATCTTATCATTCTCCAAAGAAAGAATAGATAATATCAAAACTTACTTTTTAAAAATTATTTTTTCTGTTTTTTTATTTTTTTTAGTCTATATTATCTTTTGCAACATGACTAGTATGGAAATATGTTTTGCATAATGCTGTGTATAATCTATATCAGAATACTTGCCTTTTAAAGGAGGAAAGAGAAAAGGAAAGGAGAAATTAAATCCAAAATTATTTTTAAATGAATGTTAAAAATTGTTTTTATGTTTAATTGAGAAAAATAAAATAAAACTATTTTAAAGGGGAAAAAGAAATGTAAGAAAAGAATTTCCCTCTAAAACTTAACATTATGTTTTGCTATTCTTTGGAATTAGACTTTTTTAACTTGTTCAGATGCTAAAACATTAAATGTAAGATGTGGGAAGGATTATAGAAGCCAAAATTGGAGAACTAGAAATGAACTTAGAGCAAAGAATGATCAAGTTTTGAGAAAATCTTAATATAATTAGTCCAATCCTTTCTTTTTCTTATATGAACACTAAGAACAAGAGAGTAAAAGTGACTTGTCCATGACTTTCATAGTGAGTCATTGGAGGGCCTGGGACTGGAGCTTATGTCTACTTATTACCAATCTTGTCTTTCCACTCTCTCTTCTTCTGTAAAAATGAAGAGGTGATCTAGATAGCCTCTATGTTCCTTCTGATTCTGCCTTGTTTTTCAACCTAAAGTATGGCTGGTTGGCAGAAGGCTAGAGGTATTATGTTTCTTTTATATTTTAGTTATCTTAGAGTTCAAGAAATATAATTTATACCTGATGTTGATCTATCTACTTCACTATGTTGAACCTAACCTGAAATATGAAATCTCAATGGAAAGAAAAGTTCTAAAAATTTCAGACTATTTTTAAAAATTCTCTGTACTTCCACTAGAATTTAACAGCCAGGCAACTGAAGATAAATAGTACTATGCAAATCCATTGTTTTTGCTATTAAAAACAAGATTCATCATTGAGAAAGGAAAAGAAGTATATTTGAATAAGGAAAATATGTCCTCTTTCAGTACTGTCACTTATAAAACACACACACACAAACACACACACACACATTAAATAGGCTAAACAAGAAATAATTTTTAATTTTTTTTAATTTTAATTCAATAATCCCAAATATGTCAAAACAGACCAAAAATTACTACCAATAACAGTAACAGAGAAGACTAGAATTATTAGTGGCATGTCTCTTCTTAAAAGTTTTTGACATTGGACAATCTTTCCTTGGATTGAAGAAATTTAGCAGCACGTACTCATAAACACAAAGTTGAAATGATTAAAATTTATAACTGAAGAAAGTCCTGGATTCCAGTTCTGGTCACCAATTATCTGTGGGACTTTGGGCAAACCACTTAATCTATGTAAACCTCAGTGTACTCCTCTGCATAATGAAATGTTTGGGCTAATTGACTTCTGATGTCTCTTGTAATTCTACTATTTGATATTAGACTATGACTCTGTTAGTCAAAGTATATAATCTTTACCCATAGCATTCTAAGATGGTCAAAAAGCAATTTGTATAAATTAATCTGAGTGGTATAGTGCAGTAATTGACCGAAGAATTTGTTAGGAACTGAGCTAATTAAAATCAGAGAAGGGAATAGGAGAGGGAACACCTCTATTTTGAAGGAATAAAAACAAATGCTAAAGATGGAAAAGCCAATTAATAAATTAAATTAAAAATTGGTAAAATAAGATGAAAGTTCTAGAAAAAATCTTGCTTGAAGATACCTATGCAGACCTGTGGGTTTTCATTCCTAAATAATAACAACCTAACAATGATAAGACTACATCACCTCTTTATGCTTACAAAGTTCCCATATAAAGGTTGATAAGGTATTTTTCCTTACAATAATCCCAAAAGAAAGGTAATTATACTTTTTAAAAATAAATAAACTGTGACTCCAAAATTAAGTGATGCTTCCATGGTCATGAAACCATAATGACTCTGACAGCAGTATTCTAAGTGACAGAGACTGATATTTGGCAGAGCTGAATTAGTGTATATGGTGGATTCTTTTTTGTTGTTGCTGTTGGAGTTGGAGTTGGAATTGGAATTTCCAAGCTATCAAATTATCTTTCTAATCCAGTGATCTCAGGTAAAGTTTCTATGATTTCAGGGGAAAGGCAGCACTAAGTTTAGACATATCTTGCAGAGACTAATGAGTATTTGACTTTTAGGCTCTCATACCAAAGGGTATCATGATCTGACTCTTTCATTGCTTTTCTATAAGAAAGGGGAGAAGGCAGCAGAAAAATCATGTCTCAATTATAGATAATCATGTCTTAATTTAGCCTAGTCAAGTAATTCCTCACTGTTTCTGTCAAGTAAAACCAACCCTGAGTTCAAGCCATTTCCCTTGAAAACCAGGGCTCCAAATCTTCTCTCTAGAGTGGTTAGATTAACATTAATGATCTTTTTAACTAGATGGGCCCCAGAACATCAAATCCTGCCAACCAATTTTACACACTGAAAGATCATTTCCCTAACCCCATTATGCAAATGGGGCCAGTTTAAGATTTTTGTAGAAGAATAAAATGCACATATATCTGCTCATGATTGGAATATCAAAAGAATAAGGACTCTGAGGTGGATAATATGTCACATTAACACAATGATGATCATCATAAGCTCCCAGAATGTTGGACTTTAAATGTTTCCATAAGTTCAACAGTCTTATTTTATAGATGAGGAATCAGAAATTCAGAAGGAAGTGATTTGGCTATGTTTATCTACTGAATGAATTACAGAAAAAGCTGTACTATACCCTAAGAGAATGCTGCTTCCATCCCACTACACTGTCTGCTTTGAAAATAATGCAACTGGTGCCATCTTGAATGCATTATTATTTATTCTTCTGTTTTCTTTTCCCTTTTCTATTCTTTTGTTATTATTATTATTATTGTTATTGTTATAAATGACCACTGTAAAAAGCTCCTTAGGAGGAATTATACAATATCATTTAAACCTAAAATCCTTGAGGATAAATCTGTAATTAATTTATAAATGCATACACAATAAATTCTCATTAGATTTGAGAAAGACATGAATGTGGGATATGGAGTGATGGAAATGGAGACAAAATATTTGGATTTGACTCTCTCTCACTCTCTTGTGACTGTATTACTCACTAAGTCACTTCTCTTTGGGGCCCAGTTTCCTCATCTATAAATAGAAAGGACTGAATTAGATAATGAATTCAACAAGTTCTTTTTGAAACTGTACTTGGTAACTAATGAACAAGGAACTATGAGAGCCACAAGACAGTTACACAGTGCCTGTTGTCTAGACCATTATCAATTTGGAAAGAAAGAAATGTGTATTACAAATTTACAAAACATTGCTGAGCTATGTGGTTAAGATATGAAGCAGATTGGGGAGTTAAGACAACAGAGTTGGCATTTTGTCCTAGAATAATAAAGGAAAGCTTCACAGCTAAATCTTAAATAATTTGTAGAAGCTAGATAAGTAAAGAGTACTGAGAAAGCTTCCCAAATCATGAGATGGGATAGTGAATGGTGTGAACATAAGTTAAATGTTAGCATTTGATTATTTGTATTGTCCTTTCATCAGAAAAGTAGCCTCAGTGAGTATCAAAATCTATTAATGAGGCTTTCTGAAAAACCTTATATTTTGGAGATGCTAGCCTTTTTTGGTTACAGTCAGTTTCTGCTTTAACCATACCTCTTCCTTCTTCCAGGTACTTTAGCTCTTCTGTAGGATTTCCTTCCCCGAATCTAGATTCATTCTAGAAACATTCAAATATATGCCACTTACTTGCCAGTGATATCCAAGACAGGGAGCCAATCAGACTTCCTGAGCAAGATCTTGCCATCTTCATATAAAATCTACTTTTCATCTACTATTACATTTTATAAAAGCAAGTATAGAGAAGGTTGCTCCAGGAATATTGGTAACACATGAGCTGGAAGTCTAAATATATCATTTAGATATATCTAGAACAAATTCTTGAATGAACAAATGAAAAAGACAGGCTTTATTATGTGCCAAGTTTATGATAAGTCTGGGGATAGAAATATAGAAATTAAGAAAGTCCTTTCTTCAAGGAAGAGAAAAGAGTAGAAGACAAAAATGTATGAAAGAATAGTTGCTGGGGTAGGGACCTTTATTCAGACTAGCCACAGAGATAATAATGGGAGTCAGGGTAATTGATTCATATGACCTTTCCAGAAACAGTAGCATTTATGTGCTTACTGGGCTTGAAATCAATAGTAAAAAAAATGTGGAAAGTTATTGCATGAAGATTGTTAGGAAGTAACTACATGGTAGATCTAGGTTAAGCTAGTTATGGAGAATTTGGTGATCAATCCCAATTTTCTTGCTTTCAGGCCTAGAGAAAATTAGTCTCAAGGAATTAGTCTCCTATTATCTAAGTTGTAATGTACCCTACCTCACCAGTGATCCAGTTAAATACCCTACTCTTTCAAGAGATTTGAATCTAGATAGATCTTCACCCAACTTCCCTTACTTTGTGATCTTTCCTTTCCCCTTCAAAATCCCAAGTAAAATGTTTTCTTTCATTCCAGGAGAAATATACTTATAATACAGACCAATCACTCTTTTGCATCAAAACTCTAGTCAAGCAATTGTTAACATGAATAGATTTAGGTGATTCCATGAACTTTAGATGAGGAAAAAATACTTTAATTAACCTTTAACTGAAATTTATCTTTGCCTTCAATTAAAAATTTGAATATATCTATTTTGAAAAAGGTAAATAGTCTTCACTAGAATGTCAATGATGTCCAAGACACATACAAACAAGATTAAAAATTCCTGTTCTGATCTGTCTCTTCTTTAGAAATCTCTTTGCCTTCAAACATCTACTACAGATTATAGTTCTTCAGAATCTTCACATTCTCAGCTGAATTCTAGAGGTGAGTCCTGACACATGGGTTGCAGGTGAACAGAAACCCTTGTTTAATGGGTAGACTTGTTAGTTAATGTTTCCACAGGGTAGCAAAGCTGGGAATTGGATAATAACAAGTACTTAGGAAACTGTTCTGTGCCAATCAATTTACAAAAGAGAGTATCCACTGATGATGTCTTTCTCTCAATTATGCCAGCTACTTTTCTTCCAATGTGACTTCCATCTCCATGTTTGAATTATGATATTTAGGGAAGAGATGGGTCTCATATTCCCAATGATTTGAAATCTGAGACTGAGTTACCTTAAAAACCAGCTTCTCTAGTGTGCTGATGAAGCTGTTTAGAGGCACAGTTTAGAAGGTATCATGTGGTGAGCAGTCCTAGAACACAGACTCACTTGATAGTCAGGGACAGACATATGATATCTTTTAGTTTACCATCTAAACCTTCTCTCTCTCTATCATCTTGGCAGCTCCCAGGGACCTCCGCTATTTTCCATGTGAACTGACAAGATCACAGCCCTGGGGGGTACGATACACTGCACCACAGGAGAGACCACCTAGGCAAAATGGGATGCCTTTAGGAAGACAGACTCCTGCCAAAGCACCATTGCCAGTTACCTCTCTCCTTGCTATGTGACAAATCAGCATTATAAAGCTCATTCATTACAGTTCAGATACTCTGATAGAGGGAATAGTTCCTTGAGCACTATCACCCAGAGGAAAACTTTGTCCTTTATCTCCCTGCTCATTTCTCATTGCTGGCATCCATTGAGTAATATCCCTGTTCCATATATATGGGATAAATGTCCATGAAAATAGTCATGGTAAAGGATGACATGTCATCCAATAGAGCAGAGGCACTTCTGAGGCATTCATCTCCTCCTGTTGTTGATTCCTGATCTGCCTATAGTGTCATCTTTCTCAGTAAATGGCCTGTAACTTACTTCTAGGGAGTTTGCTTTCTGTACTCAACTCACAGCTTTGACTTACTGTAGCTCTTCTAGCCAAAGGTATGTCATACAAAGACTCAGCATTGGCAGTGACCTCAGAATATAAAGTGTTAGGACATGCAATGTGACAGCTGGAAATGACCTTAGATCACAAAGCCTCTGAACATAGAATATTACAATTGGAAAGGACCATCTAATTCAACCTATTCATTTGAAAAATGGATAAACTGAGACTTAGAGAGGTGAGCTGATTTGCTCAGCACCCCTAGACCAACAAAAACAAATTTAGGACCAAAATTAAGACCTTCTTATTTTTCATTCAATATTCTTCCACTGATACATAATTCTTTTTGGCCTCTTTTCCAGCACCAACATTGTATTATTAACACTACAGATTAGCTAAACTAAGGATTTCTTTTTTCCTTACTATGTGACATTTCATCAGCAGACCTGGGAGATGACACAATGTGAAGCCAGAGACCACCTGACATAGGAAACAAAGAGAAAGCATGGGAGAAATCAATAGCTGGGCACTGGTCCTGTGTGTCCAATAGTGTTTATTTGCTTGTTTGAGAATCCCTTTCTGGGACTGTAGCCATCATGAACATGTATTTATTCCTTTCCTGATAGTGTATCAAATTTCAGACCATGAAACTACTCAGGAGCCAACATTTAAGGCCTTTTATATAATTCTGAGTAGGGCTGATCACAATTTTTTTTTCTTTTTTTGCTGAGGCAATTGGGGTTAAGTGACTTGCCCCACTAGGAAGTGTTAAATGTCTGAGGTCAGATTTGAAGTCAGATCCTCATGACTTTAGGGCTGCTGCTCTATTCACCACACCAACTAGCTGCCCTTTATGACTACTTCTTACCTATCCCCAGGATCTTTTCTGCTTTAGTGTGGATGCCAACAAAGGATTATCTCAGAAAGGAATCAGAATAGAACATAGAATATTAGAGCCTGGAGAGAATTATATAAAAATAATATTTAGAGTTCTAAAAAAAGATCTTAGAACATAGAATTTAAAAGATTCTTAAGGAGCCATTTTTCTCCCAAACTATTACTCTACCTCTCTCCTTTTTCTCAGCACTGAGTGGTATCATCTCTATAGACTCTATAGATTGTAGTGGTGTCATTCTCCTTAACCTTTATCAAAAATAGCCACCATCTGCAGTGGATAGAGCACCAACCCTGAAGTCAAGACGACCTGAGTTCAAATCTGGTCTCAGACACTTAACATTCCCTAGCTGTGTGACCCTGGGCAAGTCATTTAACCTCAATTGCCTCAGCAAAAAAACAAAAAAATTAAAAATAAAATAAAATAAAATAGCCACCATCATCAAATACTTATCAAGCATTTACTCAGTACAACTCTCAAATTTAATGGTTTGCCCATGCATATGCACACCCACATGCATAATTCCTACCAGCAAGAAAATATATTGAATGCATTCCCCATGAAAATGCACAGATTATTGGTGAGTACTGAGTGCAGTTTCTCTCACAAGTCATTACTAGCTAAGTCTTACTTATCCCTTATCCCTAAAAGAATAGTAGAATATCATTTGAGCTGATCTGCTGTCTGTAAGCAGGAAAGATCTTATCCCCATTTTATAGCTATGTATATTAAGACTTAGAAAAATAAAAAAAAAGATTTATCCTTGATCATATGTCAAATTAATGATACAGTCCCAACTAAAATTCAGATCTCCTGCCTCTTCCATGGCACTATGACATTATCCTCCTATCTCTTAAGTTAACAAAATAGAACTCACATACTGCTATTAGTGGGAGGCCTTCTTTATGCCCCTGAAATCACTTCATATAAGCAGGCACCACCTTAATCAGTGAGTAAGGTAAATGCAGAGTTTTTATTTGGGGAGATCAGTACTATCCAATTAAGCCTTCACCAAGTCACCTAATTCCTACAAATCCCTTGCAGAAATCCTCACACAATTATCTCCAGGGGTTATATCTTTCATTCATTACCTACCTTTTGAGTCCCAACTCAGAGAAGAGTCCAATGAACTGTATTAATGAGAGGTTTTATCTCCATATTTGATCTTTTTTCATAATGCCCATGGCTTGCTGTTCCCCCTTGCCCTGAAGTTTTGCAATGCAGTCTTTCTGTCTACATCTGGCTCCCATTCCACCATGTTTCCTGCATCACACTAAAGACTTCAGAAAGAATTCTTTATCTACATAAAACACATATACACATCACATACATGTATACACACATGTATAGTGGTATATTACACACACACACACACACACACATATATATATGCCTGTATGTGCTTATATCCTCTCAAATCAGTAAATATTTGAAATCAGTGATAGATCGTGTCTTTGTTAGAGTCCTTTTTCATTTGATATTAACATCAGGTTGGGAAGTTCAGGAAAGTCATTGTGTTTTGTGCTGAAGAGGGATATATACACATCCACACAAAGACACAATCTACCATCACTACTCCTTGCAACAAATAGCAGCTAAATTAGAAAGAAAACCAAAGAGAAATGCAAGGCTATATTTCAGTAATGGTGAATGAGGGCCCCTTTATTTCCAGTGCCATAGAGTTGCAAAAAGAGAGAAATCAATGCAGAGCACTATGTCCTGGATCAGCACATTTTAAAACAAAATGTACCTTTGTATCTAAAAATGTGAGAGCCATGAATATTTAACAGAAACAGAAAAGAATGATTTTGTCAGTGGGTAAAACAAAGTCCCTTGGAAGCTTAAATTCTGTTCCCCTCTAATAGCTTCTCAGCTCAGTAAACAGAGTGAGTCATTCATGGAGATGGAGAGAGAGAGCACTGGGTATAGAGGTTGGGGTGGGGAGCAGTGCACCTCAAAGTCTTGGGGAAAGGGCTGATTTTAATTTGGGGGGAAAGCGAGTTTTATGCCAGCTAGTGGTTATGCTCTCAATTGGGCTTAGGGAAAAAACAGTTGGAGATTGCCTATGAGATTAATTTTCAAATCCAGCCCTCACAGTGAAATAGGGGAAAAGGTGAAATAGGGGAAAAGGTGTAGGGAGGGGGGAGAATGTGTCTGGAATGATGGAAAATTCTGACAGACTAACCTGACTGCTTTTGTGGATATTAAGTGCCCAGTTAAGTTTCTCTGAACCTCCATCACCATCTGTAAAAATGGTGGACATACCAGCTCTCTATTTCATAAAAAAATCTTTTGATGAATAAAATCTGCTTGCTAAAATCCATGGTAAATATTTGATAGCTAACTCTCAGGCTACAGAAGGGAATATTTAAGCAGTTTGCCATCACCCCTGGAGAGAGGTTTCTTAATGTGGTATAATTCAAAACTTTTAGCATAGCCCTTCCCCTGTCATTATGACTCAGATAATGCTCCCAGGAGCTCCCTAGAACTCAGAAACCAACTTCCTACAGGCTAATGATATATTGATTCTTTTGTGTATGAAGCCTACACCAGAGGAAAATGCTGGATCTAGCAGGATAGTATGGTATAAACAGGTATACAGCTGAATTAAGCTACACTAATCAGCAGGATTGGCTGTTCCCCAGTCTATTTTTATATCTGACTTCCTATAGAGAATTGACAGGCATTTTCTCACAAATTTTACACTCTAATCTTGTAGTGTTGCATGCAGATTACAGGATTGTGGACGTGAAACAAACATAGGATTAGGAGTGAAAAAAGGGGGTTTTTGGGATTCTGACTCTAAGGACCTCTATGATGTGATACAGTGAACAGAATGGATAAATGAATAAAGGAGGGAAAGAATGAATGAATGAAGCATTTATTAAGTATTTTAAAGTGCAAAGTACTGTGTGAAGAATTGAGATTAGATAGCACAGTGGATAATTCTGGGCCTGATGTCAGGAATTCTCAATTTCCTTGTTCCAATTTAGCCTCAGAAATTTAAGACCTGTGTGACCCTGGCAAGTCACTTAACCCCATGTGACTTAGTTTCCTCATCTACAAATAGAAATGGAGAAGGAAATGGAAAACCCCCCTGGTTTCTTTGTCAAGAAAATTCTAAATGGAGTCATGAAGAGTCATACAGAATTAAAATTACACAACAACAAAACATAAAAGTGAAAATAAAAATAGAAAATTAGACAGTTCCGCTCTTAAAGAACTTTTCATTCCAATTCAGGAAAAAAAAACTTTTCATATATAGAAGTTTAAGTGACAAGTCAGATGGAAAGATACCCTGATCCTTAGGATGTACTGGCAAAACAAATGTCTCAGAGTATTAGAACTAGAATTAGAAGGTCTGAGTTCATATTTTTGCTTTTCTACTTTCAAACTGCATAATTTAGGACAAACCACTAGTCTCCTGGGGCCTCAGTGTCTTCATCTGTATGCAGCATTTGGTATTCTCTCTCATCACTTTGACACAGGACCTCAAAATGGTTTACTTAAATCAACATATTCTGTGAGTCCAAAACCAGTCAATAAAGAAAACACTAAGAAGTAGGAGGAGGAGAAACAGGAGGAAGAGGAAGAGAAGGAGGATGAGGAGGAGGTAGAAAAGGATGAGGAGGAGGTAGAAGAAGAAGAGGAGGAGAAGGATGTGGAAGAACAAGAGGAGGAGGAGGAAGTGGAAGAAGAAGAGGAGGAGAAAGAGGAGAAAGAGGAGGAAGAAAATGAAGAAGAGGAGCAGGAGAAGATAAAGGAGGAAGAAGAGGAGCAGGAGGATGTAGAAGAGGAGGAGGAAGGAAGAGGAGGAAGGGGAGGAGAAGGAAGAAGAGAAGAAAAAAGAGGAGAAAAAAAGAGGAGGAGGAGGAGGATGTATTCTGAGTATTTTTATCATACTACTTTCTTGTAGTCTGGTGTGGCATTCAGTCTCTGCCTTATATGTAGTTGCTGCAAGGTATCTGAAATGGCATCTAGTGCATAGAGCTCCCTGTTGCTCTATTGCATCAGCTGGTGAATACCTGGTGCTGTAGTTGTTGCTAGGTGCTATTCATTGCTACCAGGAATGAATTCGCTGGGCATAAGGCTAAGGAACTTTCAGCTTCCCGTATTATATGGAGTCTTGATCTCAGGTGTTACTTGTTCCTATATAAGTGAACCCTAAAATCTGTTTTTACTTCAAAGCACAGGGATCTATGCTTCAGATTATGTGTAGTTATTGGAGTAGAAAATCCTTAGCCATATGGATTTTTCCTCCCCCATAAGAAAAAAAAATTCAATTCTCAGAGGCTTGAATGTGATAAACCTTTTTTTTTTCTCCAAAAAGAGAATGCTAATCCCAGAGGCCAAATTCATCTAGATTATTGAGGTACAGAATATTCACAGGCAGTAAATTTATGTTTTAAACAAGCCAACACTTCTGACCCAATCCCCTGTCTGACTTAAAATTAGAAAATTCTGGTGTGTGTGTGTGTGTGTGTGCATGTGTGTGTGTGCGCGCACACTTTAACTCCAGGCTAATTGTTGATTGCAAAAGAGCAACCATCTAGATACATTTCAGTAGTATATGATATGTTTAGTGTTTTTCCATTCACCAAAACACCAATGATTGCTTAAATGTGTCGTATTCATAATGCTAAAATAATTTTGTTCTCTCCTGTAAAACAAACAAACAAAAACAACAGGGTATTGAAAGGAAGAGAAACAATAATCTTTAAGTAAAATTACTTCAGATCATTATAGCCCACCTTATTTGAAAGTCATATTTTCATTTTGTTTTTTTTATAGACAAGGAAACAATATTTGAGATGTTAAATGACTTGCTCACTTAGCACAGCTTCTAAGGACTTGAGATAGTATTTGAGTACATATTTCTAAACTCCAGATCCAGTTCTTGAAACCACTTACCCCATTACTTCTCAATTGAAATCATTCTTAGTGATATAGCATTTTTAGTTTTACAAAAGACTTTTCTCATAAAATTCAAGTTTATTGCATAAGAATTGAATTGGATTAAACAGAAGGTAGGCGAGCTCTGTCTTCTTCTTCAAAGCTTTCATAGCCCTCAATTTTTTTTTATTTCTTTATTTAAGGTTATTTAGTTGCTAGAGGCATCTGCGGTATTACTGAAAAGTGTTTAGATATGATGTCACAAGATTTGGTTTGGAATTTAGCCTTGTAATATTGAAAAAATCAATTTACCTCTTTAAGCCTACATTTCCTCACTTGTAAAACTGTAACATCTATTAAGCAATTGCTACCTTTGTAGAGTAGTATATACCTGTCAGTTATATATCTTGTCTGTCATGACTTTATTTGTTTTTACAACTTCTCAACTAGATTGTAAAGTCTTTGAGACCAGACAGATAGCCATGTATTTCCAACCCCTACATAGGTCTGGGAACATGTATGTGAAACATAAAGATTTTTTTTTGATTGAATGTTCCTAGTTAAAAAAATTTTATTTGTAAAAAGAGAAGATAACTCTTTCCACTCTAGTTCATTCTCCACTGAGCTGTCAAAGTGATCTTCCTAAAGTGCATATCTGACCAGGATGCGCCAAATCCCTTACTCAGTAAATTCTAGTGACTCTGTATCAGATATAAAATCCTTTATTTGGCATTTAATATCTTCATAATTTGATCCCTTTCAAAGTTTACTTATATAGTATATATTATTATGTAATCTACAATTCAATGTCATATATCTTGCTGTTTCTTGAACAACAAACTCCATCTTTCGACTTCATGTATTAATAAAATGTGTTTTCCATGACTACAATGCTTTCTCTTCATTCCAGCCTCCTGGCTTCCTTCAAATCTCAGCTAAAATCCCACCAACTACAAGAAACCTTTCCTGATGTCTCCTTAAGGCTAAATTTTTCCCTTCAATATTTATCTCAAGTGAAATCTGTCTCTATATATTTTTGTATATACTTGTTTGCATGTCGACACTCCTATTAGATTAACCTTGGAAGGTGAGACTGTATTTTGCCTTTCATTATACCCCTATGACTTAACACAGTTCCTGGAACATAGGAGGCACTTAGAAAATACAAAATGTACAAAAAAAATAGAGAACATCTTTGAAAACACTTTTAATACTCCAAAATCTATGATTATGTTGGTTTTGGTCCTTTATGAATCAGTATCATGAAACTTCAGCCTCAAATATAGCAATTGATGGACAAGCATATATTAAGTTGTTGCCAATTCCAAGTTTTAGGTTAAGAGTTGGAGGTTCAAAGAGGGAAAAAAAAAAAAAAAAAACAACTAGGCACAGTTCACAAGGTAGTTTCATTTTAATGAGGAGGGCAGGTTTCATTCTTATTCTAATTCTAATGAGGAGGAGGTTTGATGAGGTAAAATAGGCAACAGGTATGGTAAGTAGAAATAGATTCAGGAGAACAATAAATTCCCAAAAGATTATTATAATAAAAGTTCACTACGTGGAACAACTATGACAAGACATCCATCACAAATTACAAAATTATATTATTTTATTTATTATGTGAATTTACAAGGGGAAAAACAAGTACCCTACTTGAACTCATAATTAACCAGGAGGAAGACATTATGAGGTGAGATTATCTCATAGTGGGTTTAGTTCTAAAAAGAAGACAGCAAAAATCTCATAAGTAATGTGGCTGATATAGACACCAAATGATGGTAGGCATCCAATTATTAGGGTTTGGGCATCTGAAGAATTTACAATGGCTATTCTCTTTGGCAAAAGTTAGATTACTTAAGGAAAGAGATTATAGGCAAAATGATGAAATACAACATGATGTAGTTTGAGAACCAACACGATGGAGTTGATGCAGGCATCAGATAATGGCAGGCACCAAAAGTTGGGGTTTGGTCATGTGAAGAATTCATAATCACCATTTTCTTTGGCAAAAGGTAGATTTATTTAGGGAAGAGGTTATAGACAAAATAAAGGCATATAATAGACACCAGAAATGTTAAATATGAAATAGAGTGGGAGAGCATATAAAAGATAAGTTCCTCAGTGGAACTCACAATTACCTAGTACAAAAGGAGCACCCTATGAAGTTGGGACTTGCCCTTTGCTGGCAGGCTGAGTCCTGAAAGGGATTAAGAGCTTTAAAAAGTAAAGCTGTAATGAGGAGAAGTGGGGCTGAGAAGCATAGTGGAGTTAGGGAAGATACCACATTGCATGGAGTGGGGTAAGGAGAAAGACACCACAAGACAGAGTGTTATGGCAGACTGACACAAAGAAAGGCAGCAGCCATGAGATGGCCCAGAAGTACATTTTATAGGGAAAATTTAACCTCAGGGACATGACTGGGTTTTCTTACAGGGCATGGCAAAATGGAGACTTCTACAGAAGGTGGGCCTCAGGGATTTGATATAACTTGTATTTTTGACTGGACAACCATTTTAGAAGGTAGGACCCCAGAACTAAACTGATCTCTATCAGTGTCTTTTCCCTGACCTGTCCCAGAAATCAATTTCATTGATTCTTCAGTTTTTCTCTGTCCAAAACACCCACCATTCATTAACTTATCAATAAGCTCATCTTTTATAGGGAAAATATAACTTTAGGGATTCACATCATCTCAAGGGAGGAGAGGAAATAAAGACAAGGAAAAGGATGTATATTGAAATATTGAGCCTGCCTTGAAGATACTAACAAAGATGATCTAGTAAAGCCCAAGTTCCCATCTTAGGTATCTTAAAGATGCTAACACGATATTTTGGGTTTATTATGGCTGCTTTAATTATGGTAATAAGACAATCTGGGAAAATAAGTTCCCATGATAAGGGTTTTAAAATTTCCTGAGAAAAGAAGAGAATAAGTGCCTCATTTTTTTTCTTAGATAGCCTTAATCACTGAATAAAAGAAGGGGAATGCCCCAGTCAAACTGAAACCTGTTAAAAACTAGCTTTAAAAGACCTAGGTCTCCCCCTGCATCCAGAGCCATTTCCAATAGATGGAAGGTAGCCTTAGATGGAAGCATCTGGTTTCTGTGACCTTCTGAAATCATCATCCTTTAGCCAACTTCTGTTGGTTAGTTTCTAATTTTAATCTCAAGCTCTCATAAGGGTGCACATCCTTTGAGAAACTATAATCATCTCCAGGCCAAAACAATATATTGTAAATGATCTTATTTAAATTTAGGCCTTTTTAAAAGTAGGGGAAGGACAATATGACCTCAGAAAGTCATTGATGGACCTGTAATTTTTTTTATATTTTTAGTTGAAAGGGTAGATGCTATGGGTTATCTCTGATTATAAGATAATTCTTTGTCCTGTCCTATCCATCTAGCATTTCTTTCCTAGACTTTCTGAATATACAGTCTGTATTTAAAGGCTACATCTGCTTTAAATCTTGCTGGAGGCAATCTTCACATGAACCAAGAATTAACTAATTAAGAGGGATCAAATCAGACTGTCAAAAAATGATTTTTATATGGGCCTAATGAGAATTTGTGAGATCTGTGAATGTCTTTTTTTCATCACCTACTGATAAAGCAAACCCTTTACTCCAAGGCAAGACTCAGCTTTGTGCTCAGGACTTGTTTTGGTGACCCTAGAAAAATATAGAATTCTCATTAAACATTACTAACCCTGAGGCCATCAAGGCCATCTGTTACACTGGAGTAAAATACAGGTATTTGTAGGAAGTGGAGAAAGTTATTTGGGCTCCTTCCAAACTAAAGTAGTTTTATAAATGGACTCTGACACCCATCAATTATCTACCTAAGCCAACTAATTACGCTTTATGGCTTCTTGGAGGTCTACCTACACCAAAGGTACCATCAATGTAAAGGCTGGCTTTGTATCAGTTGAAATATGGGAGCAACACAGGAAGCAAAAAATAACGGAGGCAGCAGATTTCCCTTAGTAAAGATGGTGATACAGAGCTCAGAATTTTTTATTTACATTGTTGGAGTTAGGTCCTATGTATATCCTAAAGCAATGGTTTGAAGCATATGGGGGAAGAATGATCATGTTTTCCACTTAAAAATACTCAGATCATAGCAGGATAAAAATTCTACTTTAATTCCTATGCTTAAAGGTATTCAAAGGCTCCTGAACAAAGTTTGAACTTCTCTGTCACTCAAGGACACCATAATCTATTGATACCCTTTCTTTCTAGTCCTATTTCATAGTACTTCCTTCTCACAGTGCAACTATTCTACATAAACTTTGCCCTTTTCCCACCTCTGTGCCTTTTTTATACTACTCTCTATGATGAGGTTGAGGTAGCATTACCTAGTTTGACATAAATATGTGACAAATTCCCAATGGCTATTCTCTTTGCTAAAAGAAAGGTTTAATTAGAAGGGTTTACAGACACTAATAGGTAAAATAGACACCAGGAATGATACATATGAAATACTTGGGAGATTTTATAATTAGTAAGGAAAAAGACAAGTTCCCAAGGGGAACTAACAATTAACCAAAAGAAAAGAAGAAAAGAAAAGAACCATAAAATGGGAGAAAGCTATTGACTGGCAGGTTAGAATAACCAGAGTTATATAGAGTAAGGAGAAAGGCATCATTAAAAGGAAGGCACTATGAGGGAGAAAAAGAGAGTAGCTCACAGTGGGCTTAGTAGTCCTAACAAGAACTTAGCAAAAATTTTTCATCAAAGCAGATTTTTTATAGGGGAAATATAGCCTTGGGATTTTCTCAGGTGTAGAGACTAGAATTCTAGAGGGAGAGTCAGAAAGCTAGATGATCTGCACCTAGCAAACTAGGTCTTAGACCTATCTAAAGATAAGCTGATCGAGATAGTCTGGGAAAGCTAACTTCCTTTTTGTATGCAATTATGCTTGATGGAGTTTACAACTGTCTTAACTTATGGTAATAGGACAGTCTAGAAATACTAAGTTCTATCAAGGTTGTCTCAAAGGTTGTTAAGAATGTCTAAAGATGCTAACTAGATTGGAGACAGGATGAATGAACAATAGTCTCTGACTTCACACTATTCTATATGAATAGGATTTGGCAGCTCATACCACCTATACGTGGAATGCTCCTTCCTCTCCAATATTCCATTTTAAATTATTAATTATCTTTTAAATGTCAACTCCAATACAGCCTCTTCTAGAGATCCTACAGTGATCACTTGAGTTAATAATAACCTTGTCCCTCAGACTATAATACTTTGCTTTACATTCTTTTAATTTGTTTTTCAAAGGGCTAACAACATCATTCACTGGAAAATAACACTAAATTTATAGTCAGAATTGTTGTTTTCTAGTTATTTCAGTTGTGTCCAACTCTTTGTGACTGCACTGGGATTTTCTTGGCAAAGATGCCCCAAAAGTTTGCATTTCCTTCTCCAGCTCATTTTACAGATGGGGAAACTGAAGGAAACAGGGTTAAGTGATTTGCCCGGAGTCACACAGCTAGTGTCTGAGGCCAGATTTAAATATTTCCCTCTTTCCTGTCTTCTTTCCTTCATTTCTATTTTCCTTTCTTCCTTCCTTCCCTCCTCCCTTGTTCTCTTCTTTTCTTCCTTCCTACCTTTCTTCCTTCCTTCCTTTCTTCTTTCCTTTCTTTTTTTTAGACCCAGCACGCTTGTCATTGTACATACATTGTTATTAAACATTTAAACACCTTTAATCTGTACCAATTTTCTTTGTTGGACCAGGCTTTGCAAATGGAATGGTTTCTTGTTATACTGAAATGATTTTGTAGACTTATTGCCTAGGGCAGTAAGATGGCTCAGATCAAGTGTTAAATTATGTTGCCCTCTTCACTCTTTCCTCTCTTATTTCCACATCCAGTTTCAAGTCTTAAAAAGTCTATTTTCACATCATCTCTCACATGAATCACCTTTTCTTTGGTTATAAGATATTTTTTTTGCCTCAGGCTCTGGTCACCTTTGGAAGTTAAAGTAATCTCCTAAGGGTTAGCCCTGTCTCCAATTTCCTCACTCCCATTTCTCCTCTACATAGACGCCTAATTGTTATTTCCAAATAGCATGACTGGTCAAATTATATTTTTTTTAAATATGTTTAGAAACTTCAATGGCTCCCTATTGTTTTTAGAATAAAGTGTAAATCACTCTAACGTTTTAACCCTTTCACAATATAGTTGCATCATATCCTTGCATATTTCCCAATACTCCCTCTGACACTACCTCCAGTCAAAGTTAATGTTTTCCATGTAAAATGTTCCATTTTTTTCTTACTGATCTTTACCCAGGCTAACCGCCATATCTGGAATTCTCTCTCTGTTATACTTCATCTCCTAAAAACTATACCTCTTACCTGAAGCCTTTTCTAATCCCTTTCCCTGCCCCCCCAATATATTAGTGCTCTGATAACTTGCTTTTAAAATTATGCTTGCCAACCCTCTCCTTCCCCAAGGAGAATACAATCTCCTTGAGTTCATAGACTTGATAAATATTTGTTGAATTGAATTGAATCAGTGGACTGAAGCTTCCAGGTTCAGGTACAGGGATGCAATCTCTCCTTTATAAGAAGAAAAGTGAAATATGCTATTGTTCCTTTAGCTTGAAGTCCATGTTGTTATTTATTGTTAATGTCTTTCCTTTTAAAACACTTTTAGAAAGTCAAAAACTTTAATATGCTCAGGTATTAGATTAGAGGGGAGAAAAAAATTCTTCCTCACTTATTTCTTTAGAGTGGTCTTTTTCTCAAATATTTATCTGTGTGGGGATCTCCTCCCCAGCAGTATTTGTTCCAGTAGTTAAGATTTCTGCAAAACAGAGCAGAGTCTTTCAGCTAGCTAGTGGATTATTTCTGTTTAGGGTTTTTGGTTGTGGTGATTTTTTTATTTTGCTTTGTTTTGTTTTTCCTGTTCACTGAAGTTTCTATCAGAGATTGTCCTCTAGCCTGGGACTAAAATGTCAATTTGGCATCTGGTTTAATTTCTGGAACTTGAATTACATCTGGTCATTATCTCCATTTGAGTTTCTGGGTTTAGAGACTCTCTGTTGTCAATATTCAAACCCCTTTTCTTTTCCTTGAGTGAGAGAGGGAAAGGGACTAACTAGATCAAAATGCCCAGGCCTAGTCTCAATCCTCCTTTTAATATGATTTGTACCTCTTAAGACATTTATAGGCTTTAAGTTTATCCTACACTGACTGTGTGCTAGGTCTGTTGCTAGGTTCTGAGAGAGATACAAATACATATGTATGTATACACATATATGCATATGTATGTATATATATATATATACACACATACACATACAATACATGCACTCAAAGGGCTCACATAAAAGAATGATGAGAAAAGCACAAGAATATGCAGAATATAATTGACACTATGGCAAGTAAGGTCTGACTGATATCAACTGACCACCCTTTTCAGAGCTTTTTTGCCCTCATCTCTGGAGTAGGGATAACACTTACAGCTTCCATTTCACCAGGTTCTTGAGGGAAGTGCTTCCTAAATGTAAAATACCTGAAAATGATCAGTTGTTTTGAGTGTAAGAGATAAATACAAAATAATGTAACCTACGAGGTGGGGTTTGGTACCAAGTAATTTAGTTGATGATCAGATGATGGGCAGACACCAAAACTTGAGGTTTGGTCATGTGAAGAATTAACAATGGCCATTCTTTTTGAAAAACAGGTAGATTTATTTAGGAAAGAGATTATAGAATGAAGGATACAAATAGACATCAGAAATAATAAATATGAAATAGAGTGAGAAAGCATATGAAAGACAAGTTCCTCAGTGGAGCTCACACTTACCCAGGAGCATCCCATAAGATTGGGATGTGTCCTTAGCTGACAGGCTAAATCCTGAAAGGGACTTAGTACCCTTAAAGAGTTAGCTGTCAGGAGGAAAAGTCAAATTGGGAATCATAGTGGAGTTAGGGGAGATAGTACATGGCATGAGAGAAGGGAAAGGGGAAAGACACCACACAGCAGCTATGGGGTAGCCCATAAGTAGATTATGTAAGGAAATTTTAACCTCAGAGACATGACTGGGATTTCTGACAGGGCATGACAAGAAGAGACTGCTGGAGACCTCTGGGTGGAAACATGAAGCTAAACTGATCTCTATCAGTGTCTTCTGCCTGCTTGCCTCAGGGATCAAATTTTTAGTTTCTCTCTGTCCACCATTCATGACTTCATCACAAAGTATATAGCTTGTCAAAACTGGAAGGAACATTCAACACCGTTTAGCTCAACTTTTTTCATTTTATACAAAACTGAGATCTAAAGAAAAAAGAATGATTTGCCTAAAGTCAAATAAATAACAATACCAAGATTCCATTGCAGATTTTCTGGCTACAAATTCAATTCTCTTTTCAATTCTCTATGATATGCTTTAAGATCAGCAAAAAAAGGAAAAAAAAAAAGATGATTATAATTTCCAACTGGAAAAATCAGGAGCGGCTTTATGGAGGAAATATGTGATCTTGCTCAACATTAATGGATACCATATCAGCAGTCAGATCTGGGCCTACAGAGCTTATTTCAGGTACAGAGAAGGTCATGTAAAAAGTCATGAAATTGAGAAGATGGTGGGTAGATGTGTATAGATTATCCAGGAAATAAATTGAATAGGAACTTGCTTACTCATAGGACCATATATTGTTGTTGTTGTTGCTGTTGTTTAATTATGTCAGTTGTGTCTTTTAGGGTTTTCTTAGCAGAGATATAAGAGTGGGTTGCTATTTCCTCCTCTAGATCATTTAACATATGAGGAAACTGAGGCAAACAGGGTTAAGTGACTTGTTCAGGATGACCCGCCTAGGAAGTGTCTGAGGCCAGATTTGAACTCATGTTTTTCTGATTCCAGGCCCAGTGCTCTGCCCACTATACCACATAAGTACCCAGGACCTTGTATTAGTTTAAGGTAAAAACATAACTTCTTAAGGTATAAGGATGAAACCAATACCTGCCTACAGGAATGGAGAAGTTTGTTTCAGAATCACCTAAGGATAAGAATTGAGGGTGTGATTTGCACAGCCAAATGATATTGGTTAATCCAAACTCACATCATAAATCAGTTATTGCATCTTTTTGCTGTCCCAATAATGGCCTAATGTAGCTGGAATTATTAACTCCAGTTCTCCCTCAAAGTGCACAATTTGATCCATTGTAATTAGTCTGGCCCCAGAGCAACAGGATGATTAAGTGATGTTTTTATCAGGATTTTATCATCTGAGATTTAAAAGACAACCAGGCCTTTTGTCTGGGCCGATGTAAAATGTTCAATAGGCAATTCAATGGAAGAAGACACCAACGCAGTTATTTTTAAACTGAGCCATTATTCACAACTTCCAAAGACTTTACAATAATATTCATAATTATAAAAAAATATATATTAGTAAAGTTGATCCTGTATCTCTTGAGAGCCTAATAAAAATAAGTGAGAATATAAGAACTTCCTCCATGAAGCCTTCCTTGACTACACTGTCTGACAGGAATATTTCCCTACTCTGACTTCATTGTATGTATTCTATGACACTCTAAATGTCATAGGATTTTGTCTGAAGACAACAACTAGTTTTCTGCCCTCATGATGAGAGACCCAGAGATATTGTGACCTGTGCAATTTCATACATGTATTAAGTGTTAGAGCCCAAATTGGAATAGTATTCTTCTGAATTTTCTGGGGCAGCTAAAGGTCTCAGTGAATAAATCATCAGATCTGTAATCAGGAAGTCTGAGTTCAAATTAAGCCTCAAATGCAATCTAGCTGTATGACCACAGTAAGTCATGTAATTGCTAACTGTCTCAGTTTATTTCACTGTAAAATGGGCATAATAATATTACCTAATATTAACATAAAATCAAACACATAATAGATCTCACATAAATGTTAGCTATTCTCAATAGCTAATTAATTTCCAGTTAAAGTGTGAATTAAATCAGATAATTTTTCTGAAACAACATGGGGTTTGCTACATACTAAATGCTTAACAAATTCTTTTATTCTTTCTTATTTCAAACAAAGTGATTTTTTTCTATTATATTATACCATACCCTGTGCCTTTTCTCACATAGACACAAACATTTTCCTGACCTGTCATTTCCTCGTGGGGTAGAAACTTTTCCTACACAGAAGTGGAACATATGGTAATTTTGTAGTCTTAGAGAATTTTTTGAATTTACTTGTCCATTATTACGTAGCTAGTATGTATCCAGAAATAGGACCTGAATTCAGGTTTTGCAATATCCAAAACTAATTGCCAATATGCTTTTTCAAGCTGCTGCTTCTGCCTCATATAATGCTTTGCAATGTCAACTAACTTTTCAGAAGCATTTAGGCTCTCCAGTTCAGTTAAGAGCTCTTTTATGCATGGGCCATATCCAGAACACCAAGAATAATCTTACATATGCAAAAGGTACTGAAAAAATACCTGATACATTGAATTAGGGAGAATAAAAAGAAAACTCAGAAAATAAAATAAATAAATAAATAAATAAATGAAAGATACCTTTTCTTCCAATTAGTGAAAAGATTTAGGTGTGTCAACAAGAAGCAGAAATGTCATGATATAGGGTAGACATGGGAAGTAAGAAGGGGGGGGGGAAATTCATGTTGCTGATGGTTCTCCATAGATTCTGCTTCCTGGATACAGTGGACAGAATCCTGAAAGAGCTGCATTCCACACCTAGCCTTGTTTCTATTCTGTGCCTGAACTAAGACAACTTATTTCCCCTCTAGAGAACTTCATTTTTCTTATTTGTAAAATTAAAGGATAGGAAGTTCCTTCCAGCTCCATGGTTCTATAAAATTCAAAGACACTATTGTTTTCCATGTGGTTGCATCTCTAAGATCCTTTTGCTAGAGTTAACATACTCAAAGTCCCTTTGAGGTAATGCTGCAGAGGTGGTGTTGGGCTGCAGGAGAAAGAAAGGTAAATTTCGACAGACAAAAGAATACATAAAACACAAAAAAGCAGAAATGATAAACAGATAGATTAGGAGTCAACACAGACAGACATGAAGGATATTATTCCAGATAGACAGACAAAAGAAGACATTTTTTAAAAAATAACATTCAAATTATTGCTCTGTAAGAAACGACCAGCAGGACGATTTCAGAGAGGCCTGGAGAGACTTGCATGAACTGATGCTGAGTGAAAGGAGCAGAACCAGGAGATCATTATACACAGCAACAACAATATTACATGATGATCAATTCTGATGGACATGGCTCTCTGCAACAAAGAATTGTCTCAAACCAGTTCCAATTGCTCCCTGAAGAAAACCATATACACCCTGAGAGAGGGATATGAAATATGGACCACAACATAACATGCTATTGAGGCTTGCTTGCATTGTGTTTCCTTTCTCTGATTTTCTTTTTTTTTTTCTTGTAGATAGGAT
>JAJPUD010015281.1:27728-37942 GCA_023553655.1 Myrmecobius fasciatus
TGAGGCTTGCTTGCATTGTGTTTCCTTTCTCTGATTTTCTTTTTTTTTTCTTGTAGATAGGATTTTTCTTGTACAACTTGTCAAGTATTTCAACATTATTAACATGTAGTGGACTTTCTGCCATCTAAGGGAGGGGAGGGGACTGGGGGTAAAATTTGTAATGGAAAGCTTTGTAAAGATCAATGCTGGGGAACTACCCATACATATGTTATACAAATAAAAAGCGTTAATAAAAAAATTTTTAAAAAATAACATTAAAACAGGTTAAATCACAATCATTAAAGAAATAATGATAAATATAATGTGAGAAGTTATATTGTGTAGATAAATAAATAATTAAAGATATAACTGAGCAAAGAAAGACTCCAGAACATTCAAAAGGGGGTGGGGGAGAGACTGGCCAGAGAAGCCTGATCTAATTATGCCCTTGACACAGAAATGAGAACTGCATCTGTATAGAACATTGTCAAGGTGATTGAAAAAAGATATCATGGCTGTTCTCAAGAGGTATCATTTAAGTACATACCATGTAAATATATACAAACATACAGGTCACACACACATATACACAGATCAAATATATATATATATACATATATATGTATAAATGTGTATATATGATAATTCAAAAAAATTGCCTATCAATATCAATGCAGAGTTCAGGGCTTTAGGTCAAGAAAAGCAGAGTTCAAATGTGTCTTCCTACATTTACCAGTGTATGTAGCTCTGGAAAAATCACTTAAATTCTGTTTGCCTCAGTTTCCTTAACTATAAAATTAAGACAAAGGCATCTACCTAGTAAGGTTATTGTAAGGATCAAATGAGATAATAACTTTAATGTGCTTATATAGTAATAATAATAGCTTGCTTTTGTATATGTTATGTTTGTTTGTTAAGTGCTTTATGTTTGTATGTTAAGTGCTTTACAATTAATTCCCAAAATAACTTAAAAGGTAGATGCTATTATTATCCCTTTTTCATAGAAAAGAAAAGTCAGGCAAACAGAGGTTAAGTGATTTACACAGCTAATAAGTGTCTGAGGCCAGATTTGAACTCAGTTCTCCCTGATTCCAGGCCCAGTGTTCTATCAACTAGTGACTTATAAAAATACTTGCTTCCTTTCCCCTGTGATGTGCAGATTTTCCAAAGTCATGATTAATAGGCAGACAAATAACAGAAAGATAGCTTCCTCTCTGTCCCATCTCCTCTCCACCCCACCCCCAACTTTGAATGTCTTAGATCTGATTAAAGAACAGGAATCATCTTGTGGACCTGAAAAAAGGTTTCATATGGGGCCAATCTTCATCTCGTTAGTGTTAATTAACCTCTATCACCCTGACACCATAATAGACACTTGCAGTTCTTGTTCCTGTGTCAAGGGCATAATTAACTCAGGCTGAATAAATCTAGATTTTTCTTTTTAAAAGAACACACATTAAATGTTGGACATGATCTAGAGTCCAGAACTATTTGCTATTTGACTGCTTAGAGAGCAGTGAGTGGGAGGCTTTGCAGAGCAGTTGGGGAAGATTACTTCATTTCACCCAGGCCCTTTTAGCTGAGCAAGCAGCAAACCTGTGGGGGCAGGAAGGCCCTTTGTACAACATGGTAATAACCCAGGATGATTCCTGAAACTTCAGGCATCCGAAAAGTAAAAAGGGACCCATGGGGACTGATCTATATATCGTGATTTTGGAGCTGCCTGTCAGGAGTCTGGCTGAGTAAGCAGGCTACTAGTCTGGAATAGAGCCAAGGAAAGTGCAAATGGTCTTTGAAGCCAGGCCATGTACAGTTTGGGAACAGCTGAGGGAGGACCCAGGGACAGGTGGCCACCATAGCATTTGGTTTAAGTCAGATAGAACATAGATGGGGAAGTTGGGCAGTTAGTATCTAGAGTAGTAAAAGACCACAGGGCAGATTGAGGAGAATCAGGGACAAATGCTGGTCCTCTGTGTCAGACACCTTTAGACACAAACCTTCATAGATGTATAATTAGCTCCCTGGAAGCAAAATTTTTTTGATTGGAAAGAGGATGGAGTCTGAATTCTGAAGAGCTATAATGTCAGATGACTCTACCCTCTTTCCAATGCTAAAGCTCGTTGATCTTCATCCCTAAGATTGTTGAAGTCCTAATAGAATGAGGGGGGTGAGAATTGGTGGAAGAGAATCCATGTGGCTTAGTGTAAAGAGAATAAGCCTTAGAGCCAGGAATTTCTGTAACTCCACTTGGGCTAGGGATCAAGACACCTCTCTAAGACAATACATTACAAAAAAAAGGTGCCATTATGAAATGTGCCATCCTATAAATGACTAAAAAATGTTTCGTCAAGCAAAAATTCCCTATATCAAGGAAACTATAGGTCCAGGTCCTAGATTAATTTTAATCATGTGCACTATTACTGTAGCTGCTGCTAATAGTAACTATTACTTTACTGTGGCTGCTGCTGATTCTGTGGCTGTTACTCATAATACTCTTACCATTACGATTACTACTGCTACTGTTGCTGCTGCTGCCACTGCTGATGCTACTACTACTATTACCACTCACTGCAACATCAAAGTAATAGTTACCAGTTGCAGCTGTAATAACAGTAATAGTAGCAGCAGCAATACTAGCAATAGTATCAGCAGCAGTAGTAGTAATAATAATAGCAGCATATATTATTACTACTACTACTACTATTAACTGCTGCTGCTGCTACTGCTGTTGCTGCTGATACTATTACTGTTACTGTTGCTGCTGCTAATTCTGTTGCTGCTGCTGTGGCTGGTATTACTATTGTAAACCACACACCACACACACACACATACACATGTAATAGTACCATCAGCACCAAAAGAATCAGTAATAGGAATAGTCAGAGAAGTACTAGTAATACTATCAGCAGCAGAAGTATCAGAATTGGCAGCAGCAGTATCAACAGCAGCAATAGTAATGGCAATAGTAGTGAATGGGCAGTTGCAACAAATGTAGCAATAGTATAGCAGCAGCAGCAGCAGTAATAGTAATAGTAGTAATATTAATAGCAGAAACAGCAGCAGTAATTAGTAGTAGTAGTTGCAGCTTGTAGCAGCAATATTAGTAGTTGTAGCATCACCAGCAACAGCTGCAGCAGTACTAGTAGCAGAAGCAGTAGTAGTTATAGCTGCAGTAGAAATAGTAATAGTAGGAGGAACAGCAATAGCTACAGCAGTACTAGAAGTAATAACAGCATCAACATCACTAATAGTAATAAAAGTAATGGGTATCATCATCAACCCTCTTAGCCCTCAAAAGAAAAATGTATAAATTATTTTTATAAAGGAATAAAGCTGAGGTGGAGCCAAGATGGCAGAGTATGTCCTCTCTGTATACTCCTCTGATCTTCACTCAAAACAACAGCAGATTAAGTCTCTGAACTGATTTTTAAGTCAAAGAATCCACAAATATTTGGACTACAAAACATTCCTTGCAGGAGGGACCTTCAAAGAGCTCCATAGCAGGCCTGTTTCAGTTGGGCAAGGGGTCGGCAGTTTGCCCAGTTCAAGCATAGCTTCGGGAGACAGGGCAGGAAGCAGGGTGGGCCTCAGCCTGACAGATTTTAAACACCTTGGGAGTCTATCTGAGGCTCTTGGGACACTCAGCCCTGATTGCGGGCAGGTGCTTTGGCAGATCTGCCTTTTGAAAAAGGTAGATTGTAACCCATTGCAAACACAGGATCTAGCCGGGATAGCCCAGCACCAGAAGTCAATCAGCTGAATTGCCCCAGGGCAAATTACCACAGGGTGACTTCTCTGCTTTAAACAGACCTCAAGCTTTAAAAAATGAGTAAGAAACAGAAGAGAGCTCTCACCATACACAGTTTTTATGGAGAGAAAGAAGGGCTGAACCCAGATCCTGAGGTTCCTATAGGCAAAGCAACTCCAGAGGAAGCCACAAATGGAGACATGACCTGGACCCCTTTTCACAAGGCTTTCCTGGAAGATTGCTTAGAGAATCTCAAAAGATAGATGAAAAATGGGGAAATGAATTGAGATCAGTGCAAGAAGGATATAATGCCCTCCAAAAGAGATATGATAAAGACAACATTTACTGAAAAACAAAATTGGTAAAATGGAAAAAGACAACAATGCACTGAAAAACAAAAATTGGTGAAATGGAAAAAGTATGCAATGAACAAATTGGCCAGTTACAAAAAGAACTAAAAATGGTAACTGAAGAAAATAATACATTAAGAATTAGAATTGAACAAATGGAAGTGAATGACTCAATAAGACTTCAAGAATCAGTTAAACAAAAAAAAATGAAAAATAGAAGAAAATATGAAATATCTCCTAGGAAAAACAACTGCCTTGGAAAATAGATCTAGGAGAGACAATCTAAGAATTACTGGACTTCCTGAAAGTCATGATTAAAAGAAGAACCCACACACCATCTTCCAGGAAATCCTGAAAGAAAACTGCCCTGAGGTTTTAGAATCAGAAGGCAAAATCACCATCGAAAAATTCACCAATCACCTCCTGAAAGAGAGCCCAAAATTAAAACCCCAAGGAATGGCTAAATTTCAGGAAAATCACACCAAGGAAAAGATATTGCTAGCAGCTAGAAAAAAAAATTCAAATACCAAGGAACTGTAATTAGAATCACACAAGATTTGTCAGCCTCCACATTGAAGGATCTAAGGGCATGGAAGCAAATATTACAAAAGGAAAATGAACTTGGATTACAGCCAAGAATATGCTATATATCTAGGATGAGCATTATCTTCCAGGAAACAAGATTGATATTTAAGGAAATAGGAGAATTTCACCTATTTCTAATGAAAAGACCAGATCTGAACAAAAAAAAAATGATCTCCAAATAAAGAACTCAAGAGAAGCATAAAAATGGAAAAAAGAAAGAACTCTTGAGAACTATATTTCTACTATGGGTGTACTTAAAGAACAAGGATATAATTTGATTTTATTTTGATAATATGAAAAAGAAACTAGAAGTAGAAGGACTATCATACTAGAAAAAAGAGGTAAAAAAAGAGGTAAAATAAGGTTTTAAAAAAGGAGGTTAAAAAGAAGGTAAAATCTCATAAGAGGCAAAGAAAACCTAATATAATTGAGAGAAAGAAGGGAGGGGGATGAGCATTGTGTGAATCTTACTCTCATCCCATTAGGCTCTAAATGAATGTATCAGACACTTTTGGTTTCATAGAGAAACTTGCCGCTACTTATAGGGAAGTAGGAGGGAAAGGAGGAAAAGAAAGGGATTGACTAATAGAAGGGAAAATAGAAGAATTAGGGGAAAGGTGTAAAAAAGGGCAAGGAGCCCTAAAGGGGGAAGGACTGATGGAGGTGGTCATCAAAATAAAAATATTGGGGATGGGGGGAAGGGAAAAAGAAAGAGGAAAACATAACTTTGAGTAAATGAGATGGCAGGAAATACAGATTAAGTTATTTTAACTGTTAATGTGAA
The DNA here is from genome assembly GCA_023553655.1 of Myrmecobius fasciatus. Lineage (NCBI taxonomy): Eukaryota > Metazoa > Chordata > Mammalia > Dasyuromorphia > Myrmecobiidae > Myrmecobius > Myrmecobius fasciatus. The sequence goes on from JAJPUD010015281.1 coordinate 33,175, forward strand.
TGGGATGAACTCTTCCATAAAATGGAAGTGGATGGCAGACTGGATTAAAAGCCATAATCCTACAATATGTTGTTTAGAAGAAACACATCTAAAACATAGAGATGCATACAGAGTAAAGGTAAAGGGCTAGAGGAGAATCTATTATGCTTCAGGTGAACAAAAAAAAAAGCAAGGGTGCAATCCTGATCTCTGATCAAGGAAAAGCAAAGATAGACTTAATTAAAAGAGATAATGAAGGAAACTATATTTTACTAAAGGGTACCATAGTAAATGAAGCAATTTCAATACTAAACATATATGCACCAAGTGGTATAGCATCCAAATTCCTAGAGAAGGTAAGAGAGATGCAAGAAGAAATTGACAGCAGAACTATACTAGTTGGGGATCTCAACCTTGCTTTCTCAGAATTAGATAAATCAAACCACAAAATAAATAAGAAAGAAGTTAGAGAGGTAAACAAAATGTTAGAAAAATTGGGTATGATAGATCTTTGGAGAAAATTGAATGGAGACAGTAGGGAGTTTACTTTTTTCTCTGTAGTTCATGGAACTTATACAAAAAATTGACCATGTGTGAGGGCATTAAAAACCTCAAAATCAAATGCAGAAAGGCACAAATAATAAATGCATCTTTTTCATATCATGCTGCAATAAAAATCACGTGCAATATAAGGCCAGGTGAAAAAAGACCAAAAAGCAATTGGAAATTAAATAATATAATTCTAAAGAATGAATGGGTGAAAAAGCAAATCATAGACACAATCAATAATTTCATCCAGGAAAATGACAATAATGAGACAACATACCAAAATTTGTGGGATTCAAACAAAGTGATTATAAGGGGTAATTTCATATCTCTAGATGCTTACTTGCATAAAATAGAGAAAGAGAAGATTAATGAATTAGGCTTACTATTTAAAAAAAAGCTAGAAAAAAGAATATATTAAAAACCCTCAATTAAATACCAAATTGTAAATTCTGAAAATAAAATGGGAGATCAATAAAACTGAAAATAAGAAAACTATTGAATTAAAAAATAAAACTAAGAGTTGGTTTTATGAAAAAAAAACACAATAGATAAGCCTTCAGTTAATTTGATTAGAAAAAGGAAAGAGGAAAATCAAATTGTTAGTCTCAAAAATGGTAAGGGAGAACTTGCCACCAAGGAAGAGGAAATTAGAGCAATAATTAGGAGTTACTTTGCCCAATTTTATATGCCAACAAATTTGATAATCTAAAGGAAATGGAGGAATATCTAAAAATATAGACTGCCTAAGTTAACTGAAGAGAAAATAAATTATTTAAATAGCCCCATTTTAGAAAAAGAAATAGAACAAGCTATTATACAACTCTCTAAGAAAAAAATCTCCAGGGCCAGATGGAATTACTTGTGAATTCTACCAAACATTCAAAGAACAATTAATTCCAATACTATGTAAACTATTTGAAAAAATAGGGAGAGAAGGTGTACTACCAAATTCCTTTTATGACATATATATGGTGCTGATAGCTAAATCAGGTAAGGTGAAAACAGAGAAAGAAAACTATAAACCAATTTCCCTAATGAATATTGATGCAAAAATCTTAAATAAGATATTAGCAATAAGATTACAGAAAGTCATCTCCAGGATAATACACTATGACCAAGTAAGATTTATACCAGGAAGGCAGGGCTGGTTCAATATTAGGAAAACTATCAGCATAATTAATTATATTAATTAAAAAACATATGATTATCTCAATAGATGCAGAAAAAGCATTTCATAAAATCCAACACCCATTCCTATTAAAAACACTAGAAAAAGGAATAAGTGGGCTTTTCCTTAAAATGATCAGAAGCATCTATTTAAAACCATCAGCAAGCATCATATGTAATGGGGACAAGCTAGACCCATTTGCAATAAGATCAGGAGTGGGACAAGGCTGCCACTGTCACCATTAATATTTAATATTGTATTAGAAATGCTAGCTTTAGCAGTAAGAGAAGAAAAAGAGATTGAATGAATTAGAGTAGGTAATGAGGAAACCAAATTATCACTCTTCACAGATGACATGATGGTATACTTAGAGATCACTAGAGACTCAACTAAAAAACTGATAGAAACAATTCACAACTTTAGCAAAGTTGCAGGATACAAAATAAATCCACATAAATCATCAGCATTTTTATATATTACCGACAAAGTTTAGCAGCAAGAGATACAAAAAAGAAATTCCTTTCAAAATAACTGTCTATAGTATTAAATATTGTGGAATCTATCAGCCAAGGAACAGTCAGGAACTATACGAACTAAACTACAAAACACTTTCCACACAAATAAAGTCACATCTACTCATTTAGAAAAACATCAAGTGCTCATGGGTAGGCAGAGCAAATATAATAAAAATGACAATACTACCCAAACTAATTTGCTTAATTAGTGCCATACCAATCTAACTCCAAAGAAATTATTTTACAGATCAAAAAAAAAATAGTAGCAAAGTTCATTTGCAAGAACAAAAGGTCAAGAATATCAAGGGAATTAATGAAAAAGAAAAAAAGGCTGATGAGGGTGGCCTTGCCTTGCCTGTTCTAAAATTATATTATAAAGCAGTGATCATCAAAGCCATTTGAGACTAGCTAAGAAATAGAGCAGTCTATCAGTGGAATAGGATTGGATTACAAGACAAAGCATGCAATAACCATAGCAGTCTAGTGTTTGATAAACCCAAAGACCCCAGCTTTTGGGATAAGTGCAAACTTTTTGACAAAAAGTGCTGGGAAAATTGAAAACTAGTATGGAAGAAATTAGGGCTCGACCCACACTTAACACCACATATCATGATAAGATCGGAATGGGTTCATGATTTAGATATAAAGAGTGATACTATAAGCAAATCAGAGGAACATAGGATAGTTTACCTCTCAGACCTGTGGAGGACAAAGGAATTTGTCTCCAAAAAAACCAGCAGGTAGATAATTTTGATTATATTAGGTTAAAAAATTTGTACAAACAAAAGTAATGCAGACAAGATTAGGAGGGAAGCAATAAATTGGGAAATCATCTTTATATTTAATGGTTCTGATAAAGGCCTCATTTCTAAAATATAGAGAGAATTGTCTAACATTTATAAGAATTCAAGCCACTCTACAATTGATAAATAGTCAAAGGATATGAACAGACAATTTTCAGATGATGAAATTAAAACTATTTCTAGTTATATGAAAAGGTGCTCCAAATCACTATTGATCAGAGAAATGCAAATTAAGACAACTCTGAAGTACCACTACACACCTGTCAGATTGGCTAAAATGACAGGAAAAAATAATGACAAATGTTGGAGGGTATGTGGGGAAACTGGAACAATGATACATTGTTGGTGGAATTGTGAACTGATTCAACCATTCTGGAGAGCAATATGGAATTATGCCCAAAGGGCTATCAAACTGTGCATACCCTTTGACCCAGCAGTGTCTCTACTGGGCCTATATCCCAAAGAGATCTTAAAGGAAGGGAAGGGACCCACATGTGCAAAAATGTTTGTGGCAGCCCTATTTGTAGTGGCTAGAAACTGGAAACTGAATGGATGCCCATCAATTAGAGAATGACTGAATAAATTATGGTATATGAATGTCATGGAATGTTATTGTTCTGTAAGAAATGACCAGCAGGATGATTTTAGAGAGGCCTGGAGAGACTTGCATGAACTGATGCTGAGTGAAATCAGTAAAACCAGAAGATCATTGTACACAGCAACAATAAGACTATATGATGATCCATTCTGAAGGACATGGTTCTCTTCAATAATGAGATGTTTCAAACCAGTTGCAGCTGTTCAGTGATGAGGAGAGCCATGTGCATCCAGGGAGAAGCCTATGGTATCTGAGTCTGGACCACAACATAGCATTTTCACACTCTATGTCATTGTTTGCTTATATTATGTTTTCCTTCTCAGGTTTTTTATTTTTATTTTTTCTCTTCTCTGTACAGCAAGATAATTGTATAAATATATGTATACATATTCAATCTGTCAAATATTTTAATGTAATTAGCATGTATTAGACTTTCTGCTATATAGGGAAGGTGGTGGGGAGTAGGAGAAAAAAAATTGTAACAGAAAGCTTTGCAAGGGTCAATGTTGAAAATTGCTTATGCATATTTTTTGCAAATAAAAAGCTTTAATTTAAAAAAGGAATAAAGATATACCTAAAAACATTGCATTCATGCATGATCATGAAATAAAGAAATGAGTGTTTGGGAGAGGGAGGTTTAGAGATAGAGATTCATAGAAATAAAAAAATGTTAGAGCTAAAAGGAATCATAGAACATCGAGAGCATGTTTTAGTAGAAAGAGCCTTGGATTTGAAGTATCTGTGTTTAAGCACTATCTCTATCACATATTACTTATGTGATTTCAGCAATTCATTTTACTTTTCTGAATTTCATTTTTTTTCCATTTGTATAATTGGTATAATAAGCCTTGACCTGAAAACCTTAAGGGTTTGGGAAGAAAAGGTATAGATGCATCAATGAAATGATCCAACCATTCTAGACATCAATCCATCTCCAAACTATCTTATATATACTTTGTTTCTACATAGTTGTTTACCTGTTGTCTCCTCCATTAAAAATGCAAGCTCCTTGGGAGTAGAGACTAATCTTGCATTTTTCTTTGTGTCTTAAGTGAAATAATATCTGTGAAATAATAAGTGTTTAATAAATGTTTGTTGACTGATATGAAAATATGCTAAAAAGTGATTAAAGATCCTCACTATTGATCATATGTCC
>JAJPUD010015282.1:0-37938 GCA_023553655.1 Myrmecobius fasciatus
TTTTTTTTTTTCCTCCAAAGTCTTAAGTCCACTGCCAGTTCTAATTAGATACTCAAGCATCTGCCTGATTATTTTGACTGTATGATAACAATCCAAGCAGAGAGCATATGTTGATGTTATCTTGTTAGGTGCAAATGACATGTTTACCTCTTGTTTTTAAGTTTATAGGCTTCCTAATGTTCACGCCTTTCTCTCCCCATTCTTCTAAGCATATTTCCTCATTGAACAGAATCTTTGGTAGGACTCCCAGCTTGGAAGTTGCTCTTTAACTCTAGAGATAAATCCAGTGGTGGTACTATGGATAAGAAATTTGTAACCAAGAATGATGACATGACCCTTTTCTATTCAATTCCCTTTAGGATTGTAAACATTTTACTGTGCTATGTATAAGCCACAAGAAACTTTCCTGATGTTAAATAGAATCAACTGTCTCATCATAGGTTCAAAAGTTTAAATCTCTTGCCCTGTGTTAGCATAAAATATATAGCACTGGTCTGTAGAGAAGAGATCTTAATATGGCTTTTAATATATGAAAAGTAATATTATAATTTGGTCTTTTGCAGTCATGCCCTTTCTTTCAAGTATACTATAAGTCCATAAAGAGCAAAGACCATGTCTTCATCTTTACATCTCCAACTTCAGTGCCGATACATAATTCATGTTTAGGGATGATGATAACCATAAAGTGCCATTTTTAAAGTGCTACTGCCTTAGAATTCCTTCTGTGTGTTCTGGAATGGAAAACCTGAGTTTCAGAACATGGAAGTCTTAGTTAGTATTAATCCTTTATATTGCTTACCTAAAATGTTTTCCTCACAAGCATAATAGGAACTGGGGAAGGAAGGGAAGAGGGAAGAGTAGAAGAATAGAAGAAATAATGGTTATGAAAAGATAAGGTACTTGTTATTCAGTAAATATTGTCTTGTTTGAATTGATTTATACCATTCTAAGTCTGGATATTCTATTGTGTGGAAGTTGAATTCTTTTTGTTATATTCCTAGTTACTGTCCCCATCTGCACAAATATTTTGGTCTCAATGGCTACAAGGCATTTTTATTAATTTATGTCTACTGGTTATCTTCCTCTATTCTCTTCTCCTTCTCAACTATCCTCATTGAAAAATATAGATACACCTAGTTCCTTTACTTCTCCCCTCTTTAGTAAACTCTCTGCTACCTGGTTTCCCACTTCTTTATTCTACTAAAACAACTACTGAATACCATGGTATTTTTTCACTTCTCTCTGCAGTATGTGACACTGTTCATCTATTTCTCCTCCTGGGTGCTGCCTCCTCTATAGGATTTCATGACCCTGCTTTGTCTTGCTTGTCTCCATATTATTGTCCTTTGTTAGGACTGCTTCTTTTTGACTCTATACTTTCTCACTTGAGATGTTTCATTTATCATCTATGTGAAAATGACGTCCACCTTAGACATATCCAACCATAATCTCTTTTGAGCTCCAGCATAAACTCGATTTTTCATAGACATCTGAAAATCATCATGACCAAAAATGAATTGATTATTATTCCCCATTAAGCCACTCCTTTTCTAAATGTCCCCAATTACTATAAATGAATGGTTTCACTATTGTTCCTAATGATCCAGATTTGAAAACTTGATGTCATCCTCAACTCTTTACTTTCCCTGGTCCAATATATCATACAAATTGTCAAATTTTGTCTTTTCTTTCTCCACAACATCCTTCTCTTCATTCACACAGCCACAACTATGGATCAGACACTATTCATCTCTCAAATGAATAACTGTGTTAGTCTTTGACTTGGTTATTCTGCCTCAATCCAATATATTATCCACAAACTAACAAAATAATCTTTCTTAAATATAGCTATAATCATGCTACTCTCTTATTCAACAGACTTCAGTGGATCCCCATTACTTGTGAGCATATATAAACAATTTATTTGTATTGTATTCAAAGTTAGTAATAGCTTTTACCCTTTCTTATCTCTATGATGTTCTCACAAAATGCCCCCATTTGTACATTTTCTTTAAAATGCCCAATTCCTACACTCTCTTCCAACAATCTTGGCCACCTTGTATCTTCACATAAAATTCTCCATCTCCCATCTCTGCCTTTGCAATAGCTATTCCCCATTCTTGGAATGTTCTCCCTCCTCATCTCCTCTTAGAATCTTTGGCTTCCTTTAACATTCCAGAAAAATGCCAAAAATTTTTTGGAAACTCAAGCCACTCTCAAAAGGTCAATCATTCCTAGATCACTCCACAGGACTTCCAAAGAGTTCCATAAAGCCAATGGTAGTGAGTCCTAAGCTATTACTCTCTGGATTTCAGTTTTGAATCCATTACACCCTTCTTTCATGTGTTTGGGGAGGGAGGAGACTAGAAAAGTTAAAGGAAAATTAAATTATAGTTCCCCAGAAGTCTCCAAGGGGTGGTACCCATTTATATTGGGGGAAGAGAATGATAGTATTTGATTTATATTTTGTCTTTATATAACCTTAATGTATTATTTAAAATATTTGGATAATGGATTCATGACTCTTGCATGGTTTTGTAATAGAGAATCTTGTACTGGGTAAGTATTTAGAAGATGAACTACATAATTTATTAAGGAAAATCAGAACACTGAACATGAAAAAGTAGCAAAGGGCTCCAGAGTCAAAGTTCTCAGAGTTTCAGGAGTCTGGTTATTATATTCTGGAAGAGTTTTTTATTGCTATTTATGGACTAAGATGGCTTAGTTTACTGGGTAAACTAAGGTTCTCTTTTCTGAAATTTTTAGGGATCTATTAAATAACTTGGGAGTATCTAGGATTAGCTATTGTGTCTTGAGGGCATGATGAAATGTATATCTTATCATAAGATTTAGCTAATAATCATAAGATTATTTTTGAAATATCCTTGAGGGCAAGGTCTATTTTATTTTTGTTTTGTATCCCTACTACCGACCCATAAAGATTGGGCTCAGATATGGGGATAGGGACAATGGAGCAGCCAATGGAAAACTAGATTTGGAAGCAGGGAGAAAGACCTTAATTCAAATCTATTTCAAATGCTTACTAGCTGAAAAGTTGAAGTTAACTATCTAAGTTTAATTTTTCTATGCCTCAGGTTTTTTTTTTATCTGAAAAAAATGAGGGAGTTGTACTTGATGGCCTCTAAAGTTACTTCTATCTCTAAATCCCTGCTACTATAAAGTAATAGAGATTTCCTACCTTCTGGAAGCTACAATAAGAAATTAAGAGCTTGGAGAAGAGGAGTTTAAACTGAGAAACATACTTAGAAGCTTAGTCTGGGAGTTTGAACTGAGAGCCAGTGCAGAATTTTGAGTCTGATTTTTGTTATCAGCTTCACTTATACTTAGAGATGAGAGTCAAGAAAGAATGAGGACAAGAATGAAGGAAAGAATGAAAGTAGGATTGTAAAACTAGATGCTGCTTGGGTAGCCAGCATTTCAGGAGGTACCTTTGCTATTGGCAGCACCTTGAGCACCTCTGAGGGTTAAAGTAGACTAAGGCTTGTGGAATTTTTTTTTCCTTCTGGGAGAGATAAGAAAAGGTAAAGTGCTTGACCCTATTCCTCCCCTACCCTTTTACAAGATATCAGAAATTTCCTCCAAAGTTTTGCTATTCTTTGCTTCTTAGTAAATCTTTATTAATTAAAAATTTAAAAACTAGTTATAGAGGACTATTGGTTTGGAATTGTCTGCTGTTTGTAAAAGGCACCTAAGTAGCATAGTAATTACACTGCCAGACTTGAAGTCAGGGACACTGAACTTTGTGAGTCCAGATCTGCCTCAGACACTTATTAACTGGGTGACCCTGAGCCAGTGACTTAACCCTGATTGCCTTAGTTTACTCTTCTGCAAAATGAACTGGAAAAGCAAATGGCAAACCACTCCAGTTATCATTGCCAAGAAAACCCCCAAATAGGGTCATGCAGAGTTGAACATGACTGAAAACAATTCAATGACAACAGCAAAACTGATTATAATGTGGATATTAATGATATGGGAAGAAATTGATTGATGCTGTGACACTCTGTGGTCATATCAGATATTGATTAAGGTATATAAGAAGGTGACTATTTTATCAGCACTATCTGCAAGCACTGTGAAGCATTCCAAAATCCCTTAGGATCAAGGTACTTTTAAAATAATTGTTACACCTGTGAGAAAAACACTTTATTGATCATTATTTATTAACCTACTTTTGTCTGGTGAGAAATTGTCTAATCTAAAGCTTATCACTGACGTCACTCATGTTGATCTTAGAGTCCCTACAGGGAAGCTGGAGATGTTTACAAAGAATAGATTCAATCCAGAACTTAGGTCTACCCAAAATACCACCCATGTTTTGATACATCCAAAAAGTTTGTGTTTTAAGTCTGCCAAACAACTTTTAGTTTCATCCAAATTTTATTTAATATTTATGTTTACCTCATGATATACATCCTAAAAAAAAAAACTTTTGTATACCTACTTGCTTATCCTTATTCCCTTGTTGAAACTCTATATCATGTAAAACTCACAGATACTTGGGAGGAATGGACACCTTTTTTTTGGCTCTCTTTTCTATCAAATAACTTAAAATTCTCATAGTTTTTTTTTCCTTTTAGATTTGAGGGTTTGTTCTCACTCTTCTTTCCTCTCTTTCATGAAGAAACTGAAATTATTCATTTTGAGAGAGGGAAGGTCAGAGAATGAAGTAAAGGGATATGGGACACTTACACAAAGTTACTCAACAACCATCAACAGGAGAGAGACAAAAACCCCAATTTGAGTATTGCAAATGAAAAGCCACTAGAAAGGGTAGAAAACAAAGGTGAGATTACATTTGGAGCAGAAAAATGTTAGAATGATCCAAGTGACTTTGGAGGGACATAATGTAAGCCTACAGTTTCCACAGGTCAAAAAAGGAGCAGCAAAGTTTATTTCCCACTTATTAAGGTTGGAAACACCTGATTGAGATAATGGATGTAAAAATAATAGAGACAGGATCACAATTCACTTAATTTGTTCTGAGTGGTCCCAAGATATATTTTCTTGTTTCAATACCAATATAATTCTTTTGGGTATTTAAAGCCCTATGCAGATTTACTCCAATATAAATTGTCCAGGTTTATTATTCTATTCCTTTATTATTTTTGGAAGATTCTTGAGGGCAAGAACTATTGCCCTCTACCAAGCACAGTTTCTGGCACATCATAGGTACTTACTTGATTGATTGATTGACTGATTCAGTTTAAATAGACTTCACTGAAAAAGACTAGACCAAGATTTCTAGAACACAAAGCCCAAAACAGGCTTACTCCCAATCAGAAGAATAAAAGAACTTGAGCCCAGAGACTGATCTCTTTTTTGCTACAGTTCTATGGGCACATGTATACAAGATGGCTTCAGGAGAGAATTTTGTAATTAGTTTGTCAGATTCCTTGGCATTAGTACCAAGAAATGGAGATAGGGTCATGGATCATGGTTACAATGGGCCCTCAAAATCATTATATTAGTTACTACAGCCATTTTTTATGTCATTTTCTCCAGGGCTACTTTCTACTCTTAGAACCTATATAGTCAGTGGTCTCACACATGGGCATATTGGTAAGAAAAGCTAAAAGCTAAGAACAAGAAAGAGAAATCTAATCTGAACTTTCTAGCACCATTTGGAGAATGTTGAAGGGAAAAACTTGAACAGGCCTTATAGGAACTGGCTAACTACCTCATATATATACCAGTGTAAGCATACCTCAGTGTAAGCATATCACAGGTTCAGTTACAGACCACCTAGGTAAAGCAAAAACTGCAATGTATATAAATGTATATAAAATTATATTTATACCATTATGTAGTTCATTAAGTATACAATAGTTTTATATCTAAAAAACAAAGCACATATCTTAATTAAAAGTATTTTACTGCTAAAAACTGCTATCATGAAATCTTCAGTAAGTCATAATCTTTTTGCTAGTGAAGGGTAATGTTGATGGCTGCTGAGTGATCAAGGTACTAGTTGCTGAAGATTAAGGTAACTGTGGCATATATATATATTTTTAAAATAAGACAATAGTGAAGTTTGAAGTATGGATTGATTTGCTTTCATTTGAACACTAAAAGATCATTGTAGGGATATTAATTGCCCTTATTTCAATATTGCTGTGTGTCAGGGAGTAGGAAAACTTGAGAAGAGGGAGAAAGACTGGGAATCCAATTAGTGGAACAGTCAGATCATATGTAACAACAACAACAATAATAATAATAATGTACATGTGTGTATGCATATACACATAATAATATCAGTTCTTTGTCTTATATGATCATGATTTGTGGCAGCCCCCAAAAATCACCATAGTAACATCAAATGTCACTGATGACAGATTTTCATGAAATGTAATAATAATGAAAAAATTAGAAATATTGTAAAAATTACCAAAATGTGACAAAGGGACATGGTATAACCATATGCTTTTGGAAGAATGGCCTTAATAGATTTGTTTGATACAAAGTGACCACAAACATTCAATATGTAAAAACCTCTATGCAACAAAGTGAACACAATAGAAGAAGCTATATCTAAACTGACTTTTTCTAATCCAAACAAATGCTTTGTCTTATATCTTAGGGAAAGTATCCATGGTGGATACAGTATAACATTAGGAGTCAGGGAGAGTTGAGTTGGAATCTTGCCTTATTATCTGTTAGATGCTGGGCAAGTAACTTCTTTGATCATTTTCCTCATCTGGACAACAGGAGGATAATAATAGCACCTATTTTACAGAATTATTATTAAATGAGGATTAAATGACATAACATACAAGCATTTAGCAAATTATGATGCACTATGTAAATGCAGGCTCATCTTATTATCATATGGAAACCAGCCTAAAGAGCTTGGGAGCAGTTTTATAACAGAAATCTCAGTGGAATTAGCATGTGGCATTTCTACTGCATATATCCAAAGCCACCAAAATCAACACCATTCTAAAAAAAAAAAAAATAAAAAAATAAAAAAAGGGGCTTTTCTCCTTAATTGCTGATATTTTCTGCTGTGCTTTTTTTTTCCCCCTGTAGGGATCAGTGAAATGTAGATCCATGAAATGTAGATCCATGCAATGTAGACAGACACTTGAGAGATCCATCAACACCTGTCTAAGGTGAGAGATCCAGTGAAGAAAGACTAACACCTAGCTATGGCCTCAGCTCAACAGAATTCATAGAAAACAGAAACACTTGAGTTTGTTATTCTGAACAATAGAGCCAGAAGATAGAGTCCTGTACTGAAACTTTATATGTGAGGAAATGCACAAACAAGATAGTGTAGAATAGGAGAGACAAATCATAGCAGATAATTGAAAACAATTATTTTTAGTTTCATTGTTTTTTAATTTGTCCAGGTATGCTATGCAATTTTCTCAAGACTGAGGAAAAAGAAGATTCATGGATTAAAATGTAAAGAAGCAAAACCCTGATATGGGCTTTGGCTTCACTTTTACTCTGGTTGTGCATACCCAGCTGGAGTTATTAATTATACCTTTAATTCTCTTACAGCTGCTCTTAACTTTCAAAGATTAAATAGCTTGATTAGCATTGTTTAGCTTTTCCTAGGTGGTTTATTGAATGTCACATTTAACATCCTGGTGCCTGAGGAATGAAGCTAAATTCTTGCAGCCTTAAAGAAATCTTTTTTTTTTTTTTCCCTTTTCCCTGGAACAAGAGAAGAACAATTACTACATATTCATAACTCATCACCTTGACCATTTCTATTTATAGCCCAGGATATAGATAGGTAGATAGAAAGATAGATATATACACATATACATAAAAATTTACACACATATATAAATGTGTAAACACACATATATGAGTATATGCACATACACATAGGTGCATGTGTATATATACACCTATATATTATATATATATACACACACACCTATATACGTATACACATGCATGCATATACATGTATCATTGAATGCAGCTCTGACCTTGCTTAGTCCCAGAGTTCCAAATTGCCTGAAAGCTCTCAAAATCAGTTAAAAAAAGACTATTAAAATACATTAAAAAAAATGTTGAATGCAGACATCAGAAGGGGCTTCCTGACTTTGATTGCGACTGAACCCAAATTAGAGAAAATCCAAACTGGTTTTCCCTATTGTTATACATAGAGCCCAAATTTGTGATTCTGACCATTTGTCACTGCTCATGTCTAGCCTCCTGCAGCATGCTTCATGGACTTTGGGTTGTTATGTGAAACAGAGCAGCTTCTTGAACCTGTACCTCCCATGAGACTCCATCCCAAGGGAAATGTAATTAACCCTGCATACCTCCTCTTTTTTGATGCTTTGTGGTGACTGGATTATAATTCCCTAGCCTCAAGTAAAAGACCTTAGTTTTTTTGCTATTTATCAGTCTTTTTTTTTTCAGGTTGACAATACAATATACACACACATACACATATAATTTTATATATGTGTGTGTATATGTATGTGTATATATATATACATATATATATATATATCCATCTATTTATTCATCCATCCATCCAAATGATAGAAATCCAAGATATTGAGCTTTTAATCTAAGTCCCTTAGAAAGTTTCCCCAAAGTCTCACAAATCCATGTCTTCAATATGATCTGCTGAACTATCTAGAATTTTGTAACATTCAATGTGATTTTTTTAGTCCTTCAAAGTAGCCCTATAAGAATGTATATATGAGGGTACAAACACAGAGAATGATCTTCACGTGGCAAAAACACTTTCAATAATTCCAAACTAGTGGCAACTAGAAAATTCCAAATGAAATCATATAACCTCTCAATTTGTTGTTGGATCTTTTTTTTCTTTCTTTTTTTCCCCTTCCTTTTGCCTAGTAGTGGTTAAATAGCTATCATTTCTAACATTTGCATTTCTTCTACCCCTTGAGTGGGGGGAGGTTCTATTGTAATTACACTACATTCTTCTGAGGTTCCATAACGAGCTATTATTTTGCTAATGGAATATTCAAGTAGTCTGCAGTAATTTATCAAATAGTCCCAAGTCCCATTTTCTCAGTGTGAATCTTTTTGTTCACAGGTAAATTGATGTGTGGGGGGTTATCAAGACTTTTTTGTAATTCAAATTAACTATTCCTCCTCCCTTTGGAAAAAATAGCTCCCACCATAGAAGAGTTTTTAAAAATGTTTAGAATTAGAATTGTACAGACTTTCTGGAAGTAGTAATTTCTGCATTTTAATTTGTTTTTATAGTGTTTTTGCATTTTGACGCCTAATTTTGAAAATGTCCCCAAATTGAAGGGGAGCAAAAATTGTAATTCAACTTCTTTCAAAGTACTGTCTGTTCCATTGTCAGCTTAAACTGCTAACAGAATAGCTCTGCACTCAATTAAAGACTTTGAACAGAAAACGGTTTTGGCTCCAGCTCTTGCATTTTGCTTCAGTTCAAAAGACAAAATGTCTGAATTTATGGAACACATATCAAAAATGTGCCTCTCCTCCTATGACACATCTGTCATGGACAGACTGCAGACTTAAGGTGCAAGTGTACCAAAATGGACATGAGTCCTGGGCTATAACTTGTTTGTCCATTTGAAGATAGGCCTGCCCATCTTCAGTATACCCTGCTCATATATGAAGAATTATTTAGGACTATTAAATAATTCTAGCACCCCACATACCCAAAGTTGATGGGTATAGGAAGAAATAGATCTAAGAGACACTCACATAGATATTTGCTTGCTTTGTTCAATTCAAATTGTAATGCATTCAATGAAAAATAAGATTTATTAAATTATTGTAATATTATTATATTAATATTAGTACTATTCCTATTTGAAAGTATGTTGAGACTGTCACTGACTTAACTAAATGCAAATGGGTTCTCAAGGTTGTGCTTAGTGGAAAAAGCACTCAATTTGGAGGCACTATTTAAGTCTTACCTCCATGTTTATAAAATGAGAATGTTTGATTTGTCTGTTTCTCAAATTTCTACTAGTTATCACATTCTATGATCTTTGATTTTAGCTTTTTACGTATGAATGCAACATATGAAATAATGCAATGATACTAATTACAATTGACTCTACAGGATTCTGTCTTAGGTTGGATGTTACTCCAACTTCTAGTCATTTGTTGCATAGGCTATATTCTTGACCAAAGAGCTAAGGATTCTCACAAAGGGCATCTTTCTTCTTTATTCTCAGCAACCAGAAATTTTGTTGTAGGAAAAGAGAGCAATAAATCTATCTCATTATATTTTGGGAAACTCAAAGCTCTGGATTCTGAGGTGCTATACATAGAGCTAATATAAACCACTGACCATTTCAGACCAGAAAATAGCTAATAATATATAGCATGCATGCCAGTAATGTCATCTAGAGGAAAATTATAAATAATAAACTAGTAGACTTCATAGAGCTCATGCAATAAGAACATTTTAAATCCCTACAAACTTTCCAGTTATGTTGGATTCAAAAACCACTGAATGGTAAAACTAGACCACTTCAAAACCATTTACCATGAAAGAAAGCATCACATAAACCATTGGTTTGGTTATGTTTGTGCTGGGATACAAAAAAAACATAACATATAGCTCTGTCTAGGATGCTTAATCATAAGTGAGCAAAGCTCACATTTTACCTATTTTGCACAGGGTAGAAAACGTGCTAATTGAATCAGAGGATCAGGATTCAAATATGTCTGAAACTAACTCTAGACATGAGCTTAGACAAGTAATTTCACCTCACTGAGCCTCAGGTTTCTTGTTCGTAAAATGAGAGTTGTTCTAAACAATGTTCCTGAATAAACGCCTCTCAGGAGTTTGACTAGACCTGCTCTACTACTAGACTGGACTGCTTCTGAAATAAATAATATTGGTTTCCTGTATTATACATAGGCCAAAAGATAGGTCTGATTCTTTCAACCTATCACAAGATATTTATTCTGCCTTGCCATCTGCCTTTACTCCATGACAAAAGTATTTAACTCCTAAATAGTTTAATGACTTGTTTTCATTTAGTGGGCAGTTTCTGTAAATTAATGATGAAAGAAGATAGCATATGGTGTATGGTGTATAATGACCCTCATAAAAGCCAATTTGGTTAGACTAAAGTGTGTGAACAGACTTAAAATGTATGATAAATTTGGAAAGATAAGTTGGAGCCAGGTGTAAATGCCAGATAGAGAAACTTGTATTTCTGTAGGGACCTAATGGAATTTATTGAATTTAGTGAAATGGTGAGATTTGTGCATTAGGAATGTCAGAGATATTAGACACTTAAGGGGGTGGGGAGACCAGTTGTTCAAGAGAGATGATAAACTAGGGTGGTGGCTTTATGTATAAAAGGGAAGTAAAACTGACAAAGTTTGTCCATAGTTTAGATACATTGGGTGAGAGAAAGTGAGAGGTTAAGAAAGAAACTTAGGTTGTAAATCACCATGACTAGAAGGATGACTGTGCCCTGGACTGAAATAAGGAAGTTCAAAAGAGTCTAATTTTAAGGAACAAAAATATTTCAGACATGCTGTTCTATAAGAGATGGTTCCATGTTCATTAAGAACTATAAGTTAATAGAAATCAGGTATCCCTGTCCTAACAGGCTTTCACATTGGAAAGAAACGTATAGGTCATAGAAGTCTTAGTGTGAAAAGATGGTGACCATCACTTAAATAATGTATCTAATCTATCTATAGATTCACAGAAGTTCAACCTCTGCCCAAACAGAAATGTCTATGGTAGTCCTGGCATTTGGACCTGTGTTAATCAAAATACATGCTAACTACTGTTGTTGCTGTTTGATGGTGATGATGTGGATGATGATGCCACTAATACCTTTAATTATAAAGATGATAGAATCAAAGAAACTTAGAAATGTGTGGGAATTATAGAATCTCAAAGTTGAAAGGAGTTTTAGAGGCCATATAATCTAATTTATTCTTATATGGTCATCTGGTTATCTCTTGAACATGTCTAGCAAAAAAGTACCCACCAAATCCTGAAGTAGCTTGTTCTAGTTCATTTGGCTTATTATCTCCCATATCACACTTAATAAATATGATGCCACTGATGCTAATTAAATGTGTCTGTTTGATGAGATATCAATGAATAATCAATTATCTTTCATACACTGCAAAGATAAAAAAAAACTGTTTAGATGAGTGAAGTTACTTATTAAATTTTTTTTGTCACCGCAACTCAGTTTTCACATGATCCTAGGTGGAAGGGAATGACACATATGGTTCTTTAATTTTGCAAAGAGTTTTTTATTTATCAACTTATTTGATTCACAATAACTCTGTGTAGTAGATGCTTTAGTATTTAATTTCTAATGAATAATGAATCTGAGAGAAGTTAATTTATTTTCCCAGGATCATACAACTAGTAAGCTATTGAATAAAGATTCAGACTCAAGATCTCCTTGACCCCTACTCTTTTTTATTAAAGCTTTTTATTTAAAAACAGATGCATGGGTAATTTTTCAACATTGACCTTGGCAAAACTTTGTGTTCCAAATTTTTCCCTCCTTCTCCTCACCCCCTCTCCTAGATGGCAGGTAATCCAATACATGTTAAATATATATGTTAAATCTAATATATGTATATATACACATATACATATATAGAGATATATATGTATATACATATATATACAGTTATCTTGTTGCACAAGAAAAATTGGATCAAGAAGGAAAAAACTGAGAAAAAAACAAAATACAAGCAAATAATAACAAAAAGTGAAAATGCTATGTTGTGAACCACACTGAGTTCCCACAGTCCTCTTTCTGGGTTTAGATGGCTCTCTTTATCACAAGATCATTGGAACTGATCTGAATCATCTCATTGTTGAAGAGAACCACATTCATCAGAATTGATTATTGTATAATTTTGTTGTTGCTGTGTACAATGATCTCCTGGTTGAGTACATTTCACTTAGCATCTGTTCATGTAGGTCTCCTCTAGCCTCTCTGAAATCATCTTGCTGATGGTTTCTTATAGAACAATAATGTTCCATAACATTCATATACCATAATTTATTCAGCCATTCTCCAATTGATGAGCTGTTTCTAGTTTCTTGCCACTACAAAAAGGGCTGCCACAAACATTCTTGCACATGTGGGTCCCTTTCCTTCCTTTAAGATCTCTTTGGGATATAAGCCCATTAGAAACACTGCTGGATCAAAGGGTATGCACAGTTTGACAATTTTTTTTTTTTTTTTTTTTTGTCTTGCTTTTTGCTGAGGCAATTGGGGTTAAGTGACTTGCCCAGGGTCACACAGCTAGGGAATGTTAAGTGTCTGAGACCAGATTTGAACTCAGGTCCTCCTGACTTCAGGGCTGGTGCTCTAACCACTGTGCCACCTAGCTGCCCCAGTTTGACAATTTTTTAAGCATAGTTCCAAGTAGTTCTCCAGAATGGCTGGATCTGTTCACAATTCCACCAATAATATATTAGTGTCCCAGTTTTCCCACATTCCCTCCAACATTCGTCATTATCTTTTCCTGTCATCTTAGCCAATCTGAGAGATGTGTAGTAGTATCTCAGTTATCTTAATTTGCATTTCTCTGATCAATAGTAATTTAGAGCACCTTTTCATAGGATTAGAAATGGTTTTAATTTGTTCATCTGAAAATTGTTCATATCCTTTGACCATTTAGACCCCTACTCTTAAGCTCAGCTGTGTGACTAAGTTATCTATTCCAACTCCTTTTATATACAAAGAAACTGAGCCCCACAAAGATTAAATGACTCGCTCAAAATTACATTAATGTTAATAATAAAAATGAATATAATGATAATAGCAATAATAATTAGCATTTATGTAACACTTTAAGATTTACATATTTGTTGCAAATTTATCTCATTTTATCCTCACAACAATCTTGGGAGATATCATTATTATCATTATTATCCTTGCTTTAAAGGTGAAAAAATTGAAGCAGACAGAAATTAAATAACTTGCTTGGGATCACACAACTTACTAAATCTCTGAGAATGGATTTGAACTCAGGACTTCCTACCTCTGGATCCTATATTCTTTCCATTGCATAAATACCTTAACAAATATTCAAACACAGGTCATCTGCTTAAACATCCAGAGCTCTGTCTCCTCCAGTACATTGTTCAAATATAAATTAATTTATTAGGTTGGAAGAATCCATAATACAAATTTCATTAAAAAGTAATTCTCCCTTAAACACATTTTATATTTCCTCATTTTTAAATGTGATAGCTAATTCTGGTGTTGAGTTTGTCATCTAAGAAGTTTTATTTAGTTATCAATGTTAGATGGTATGACAACATTACTCATTTCTGTTTCATTGCTCTATGATGGGGACAACAGCCAACGGAGAAGATCTGCCCAATTAATTCACTTTCTTACTCAAAAATTTTACTATTGGACAATATTTCTATATTAAATTAAATTAAGTCTCAATAGGTTAAAAGTGGAAAAGGAAAACTGTTCAATGAACCTCAGCTTATAAAGAAATCAATTGAGCAATGTTTTACTTCTGTTCTTACTACTGCTGCTGTTTTTTAAACTTGTTTACATGTATAGGATGTGCATTAGCTCATTTGCAACAACCACAGTGTTTTTTATGGAAAGAATGATATGTGACTGCTGAGTATGATCTCATCCATCCTTGAGAAGCAGGAGGTTGTTTATGAACTGAGGGTAATAACAATAATAATTTTGAAAGGAGGAAGTGTTGTCTAGTGATTAGAGTTTGAATCTGGACTTCTATTTCTGGCTTCATCACTCATTTGTTTGGTGACCTTGCTGAGGTCACCTAATCTCTTGGGACCCCTATTCTATATCTGTTTCTCTATCTGGGGATATTAATAGTTTCCATTTTCTTACTTCATAAAGATTTGTGATTAATGACATCTTACTAACACAACCTTTGTGAACTCTTTAAAAACTTGAAAAAAAAAGTGAAATTTCCAAAGGAGAGAAATATTACTTCTCTGGAGAAAAACTGATTTCCCACTATAACTGGTTTCTTTTGGTCTTTTTTTTTTCTACAAGAAGGCTCAATGTTACTAATTGTGATCCTTAAAATGCCTTTCAAAATGTATCCTTCTAAGATTTTTTTTTTGTCCAGGAGTGGTATGATGGCCCATAGTCACTCCATCATTATAAAATTAAATAACTAAAGAATTTACTTTTGTTACTATTATATTTTGGACACTATTATCAATCAGCCAGTTAAAAAACACTTCAAAAGGGCCCTAAGTGCTAGGTACTATACTAGACACTGAGTAAACAAGGCAAAAATATGATGTATTTTATATATA
Organism: Myrmecobius fasciatus; assembly: GCA_023553655.1. NCBI lineage: Eukaryota > Metazoa > Chordata > Mammalia > Dasyuromorphia > Myrmecobiidae > Myrmecobius > Myrmecobius fasciatus. Next base: position 15,275 of record JAJPUD010015282.1, read on the forward strand.
TATAATATATGAACACTGGATAATTTTTAAAGAGAGGGCACTAGCAGTTGAAAGATCAGGAAAGGCTTCCTACAGAAGGCTGCTGGTGGGTACCAAAGGCTAAACTTCATCATACAAAAGTGAAAGAAAAAATATGCATGTTTGAGACAGATAGATAATATAAATCATCTTAGTAGGGAACACAATTACTAAATCTAAAATGCACCTGTCAGGGAAGATAGACCCAGACTCTGTTAAAATAAATCAAAACAACAAGAAAAATCTACAACTCTTTTAAACAAAACAAAACAAGAACAAAAATCTAGATCCTCTGTTAAAATAAAACAAAAGAAAAATAAAATTCTAGAACCCAATCTGGGTTCAAACTTAAGACTTTTTAGATAAAAATGGGTAGTAGTAAAAATAAAGTTCCAAGTAAAGATTAAAGGGTCATACATTTAGAGGTGAAAGGGGCTTAAATATCATCAACCCAATCATTTTATAGATAAGGAAATTGAGGCCCAGAAAGATTAACTTCTCAAAGTTAATAATTAACAGTGGTGTGGTTTGAATCCAAATCTTTTCACTTCAAGTTCAACTTCTTCTGCATCAACTTTCTTTAAATAAACAAAGCTTGAGCCCGTCATCTAAATCTGTGCATATGACTGATATTGCAAAGGATTTTCTTTTTGTAAACAAGACAAGAGAAGCATTGCTTTTTCATTTTTCTCAGGCAAGGGCTCCTTCAGCTCCAGAAACTCTTTACTGAACTTATTTCCTGCACAGTGCTCAAGTTTGGCTGTCATTTTTGTGCTCAGATAATAGCCTTAACTATCCTACATGGCCTCTATCTTAAACCAACATTCCCCAGACCTCATTTCCTTTACTGAAACTGCCCTTGTTGTTCGTGAATATATACTCTAATTGAAAACATATGACGTTCAGGAGATTAAACTCTCCACCAAAACATAACTAGAGAAACCTTTCATACAGCTACTTTCTTCTGGATTGTATTCCAATGAGATTTCCATCTGGTCCCTAGTTCACAATTTCACATTGACATATACATTTTGGCATGAACTTGGAAAAGGGGGTGGGAAAATCTCCTTTCCTCACAAAGGACTTTAAGTGAGCCCTAGGAAAAATAAGGGAGCTGTTTCAAGTGAGAAATACCTTAATTTTGTTGCAAATCCTTTTCTGCCTTTTGGCCTTCAATATCAATATGTCACAGTAAATTATTTCATTAAGTACTTCGTCTCCTCTGTAACCTGCTTGTCTTTGAGGACAAACTTTAGATCTGCCTTGTACATGTCTGCAATATTTCGATTCAAAGGACACCTGCTGACTTTTAGCATGAATGCTGCATGCATTCCTTTCCTCTCCCCTTCATAAATATATATTGCCACTGCCACAGTTATTAAAAAAAAATTATCCTTTGGTCCTTAGCGATCTACCATGTTCTCCCCTTCCTTCATTCTTAAGCTGACCTTGCTCCTACAGACAGACAAGAAGACAACCTTAAATGACAACGAGACAAATTTCATTTTGTTGGAAACTGCCTTTTCAATTATTTCTCTCCTCTCGATTTCTCCTGGCTGACCTGGACCAAGCTGTTGCTTTGACAGAGGTCTCTAACCTCTAAATTAAAATATGCAAATTGTTATGCTTCCTGCATGAAGCCCAGTGAAGTCTCTCTGCATTGTAATTGTGGGACCATTGGGCACCCGAAGAATGCAGCCCTCTACTTCTGCCATTTCTTATTCCAATAAAAAGGAAACCTAGTGGACTGACATATTATAGCCAATACATTTATAAAGTTTGCATATTTCTCTTTTTACTTGGTTTTATTTTATCATTTTTGGTACTTAACATTCTACTCTAAGGGGGGAGGGAGATCTTCAATGTTTTATCTCTCTCTCTCTCTCTTTCTCCCTCTCGATATATATATATATATACATATATATATGTATATATATATATTTATATTTAAACTATTTTGAGATAAAAGGAAAATATTCTAAACAAAACTATAGTTTTAAAGGATTAATGTTCATTAAATGTTTGAAAATACAAAAGATTTACTAGCTCATTCCCACCCACCATTCCTACCACTTTTCTATAATTTCCTCTGAGATTACTTTTACCTTTAAATCTGTGATCCTAAAACGTAATCTAATTTATATTACAGATGACTAAACTGAGATCCATTCATATTAAGTCACTTGCCTGTGACCATGCAGCTAGTAAGTATCCAAACTACAATTTGAACCCAGATCATTTTGGTTCTCATCTAATACTCTATCCACTACTCCTATGCTGCCTCTTGATAACAGCATGGCCATCAGTGGAAAGAATATTCAATTGGTACTGAAAAAATCAGACTTCTACATCTTAGCTCTGCCACTAACTAGGCATCTCATCTTGGAAATTAAATCTTTGTTTGAGAGAATCCTATCTACATTCTAACTTGATTTCATACAATCTTCACTAAAAGTTCTCTTTGCATCTCAAGTTTCTCATCTGTAAAATGTTCATTCGTGTCTGACTCTTAGTGACTCTATTTGGGATTTTCTTGAAAAACATATCAAAGTGGCTTGCCATTTTCTTCTTCAGCTCATTTAACAAATGAAGAAACTGAGGCAACAAGATAAAGTGATTTACCAAGAGTCATACAGCTAGGAAGTGTCTGAAGCCAGATTTAAAGTCAGAAAGATGAATCTTCTTTACTCCAGGTACAGCACTCTGTTCACTGGCTGGCATTGCATTATTATGGCTCTCACATTTTATAAATGTTAACTAAAAACAAGAGTAGTCAGGTTTTTTTTTTCCTATCTTCTTTTCCTTTCAGTCACTTTTTTAAACATACATTCATTGTACCAAACCATTGCTCCCTCAAACCCACTGCCAATCTAGTGATAAAATTCTTTTTTTCCCCAATGGTGGTCCTAATCTCAGCTTCAAAATTCTGCCAATGAAATGTTCCTCCCCCATGAATTACTAGCAGAGTACAAGGTCTATTTAGTCAGATATGGCCAGAATGTCCATCTTTTTTTGGTTAACCATTATTAAGAAGGAGGTTCCATTGGGGGGGGGGGGCAGAGACTCATTGGAAAAGTGACTCCAGTGGGGAAACAGAAAATGTTATTTTTCTAAGTGATGATAATGACAACACTGATGATGATGGTCCCCAGATTTGAATGAAAATGTGCTGGATTTGAATCACAAGTTCAAAGCTTAGCTTTTCCTTGGAATAGTGACAGTTTCTATGTACCTCAGTGTCTTCATCTTTAAAATAAGAATTAATTAAAGTGACTCCAAGGTAGTGACTACTTATATTTTGTTTTCTGTTGCAGACCCTTTTGGTAATCTGGTGAATCCTGTAGACCCTTTCTCAGAAAATAGTTAAGTCATAATATAAAATATAAAGTAAATCAAAGATTAGTGCAACTAAAGGTACAACTTTTCCCATTCCTGAAATTTTTAAGAACCTCTGCTCCAAAATTCTAAATTTATAATCCTGATATATTTCTCATGCTCATTACAAGGACATTATTATCATTCTAAATATCAAAAAAAATTCTTTCCTATAGAAGGAAATGCATAGTGCCAGTTGTTGGCTAGGATTCTAGTCGCATCAAGAGAAAGAAAAACAGACTTTTTGTAATCTCTGCATTATAATTGCCTACAAAGTTATTTAGGGGAAAAAAATTCACATGTGTTTCAGTTGAAAGCTCTCAGTATTATGGAATAGAGTAAAAACTAGCTTCATTTGATGGCTTCATTCGGTCCATTAGAGAGAGCCCTTCAGACATTATCCTTATAGAATACAGAGAGGAAAGCTGCCTAGAGTTAATGTGGCAACTCCCATGATTAGCTCTCTGTTTGTGTGTATGTATTGAGATGTAAGACATTTGAATAAAGCCTTGAACATGAAAGGTGGCAAATTCCCAAGTGGGTAGAATGAGACTCCATTGAATTATTATCAGTCTCTTAACCAGTGCCTTAGTTAGGCAGCATTAATAATGAGGTGTTCACTCACAAGTTACATTTCTTCCCCCATAAACCAAATACAATGAATATCCTGCTCTTAGAAGCATTACTTTAAAATGGATAATAAAAACACTATGATAGGCAAATGGAATATGAAAAAAAACTCATGAAAGACTATTTGAAATTATTAGGGATGTTCAATATGAGGACAACAGAGTGGAAAAGGGAACCAATATTCAGTTTCCTGTCATTCTCCAGAGAGAATTTCTCATTTCTCATTTTATCTTTTGAGGCCAATTGCCAGGTTCCCATTAGGCCCATTTGGGTCCCTGCTTATTTTCATGACTTTTTAAGGAATTGTCTGTCTTCTGATCATACCCTGTGCAGCTGCTTATATTTTGTATAGTTTCTGATAAGTCCATGGTTGCTCAATTAATCCAGGGTAATGAAAGTAATAATACAATAACGTGCACAATCCATTTTAAGAAGAGAAGCAGTTGGCAGTTCTCAACTTCCCCCTCCCTAAAATCTTGTTAAAGAAGCTATGTTCACTTTATAGTTTGTTAGCTTGCTTGAATTGTGAATTCAATAACTCTGCATTTGTCTCACTTCACTGTGCTTTAGTCATTACTTAAACATTATACACTCCTCTGTCATGGGTTTCCAAATACACTTATTTATATTCTACCTTTGGATTTCCAAGTGATATTGGAAAGGCACACTGCTCCAAGGGATTCACATGGATTTCTCAAAGACAGTGCTAATCTTGCACAGGTGGGTCACCCAATCACTAGACATATTTTGAATGCTATATTATATTAAAATTCCAAGGGCATCTTCTTCAGAAAAGAAGGTCAAGAAGGGTAAGAGAGAAAAAGGCCCAAATTGAAACTACAGGAGAGACTGCCATATATAATTATAATTAAGAATGTTCTTGTATTATTCTATGTTGCTATAGTAGCAAAAGCTATTATAAATATTGATGGTTGTTTATACATAGTTTAGAAAAGGCTTGTTTCATTTTCTCCACACACAAGTTGTAACACCCCTTTAGAATCAGTTAATATAATTACTAACATTATAAATCTTTTTTTTAACCCAATTCAAAGAAATTATCATTGCTCTCTGTGCTCAGAAAGACTTAGGTACTGGACTATTATGCAGAAGGCTAATACTTCATGCACCTTCCTACCTCTTTCAGATACTCAACATAAACCTTGCATAACAAGGAATAGAATCAGGAGAATTCAGACAGTATTTTGATAGAGAAGGTGATCTACAACTGAGCCAAGATCCATGGAAACAAGCTAAATATTTTGGAAGATTTTAGTGAGATAGCCCACAGATCATGCTCTGAATATACTATCATCTATTTTAACAATGTTTTACAAATGAAATTGCACAGCTAATAATAATCCCTTTCAGTTGTATAATGCCTCACAATTTTCAAAGCGCTTTTGCTTCCATTATCTTATTTAATCCTGTAATGATCTAAAACATTTAATGAACATTTACCGTAATTGTATAATAATAATACTTACCTTCCATTTGTGGAGTGCTTTATAGATTTTCAAAGAGCTTTCACATGAATTATTTCATTATATCCTCCAAACAACTCTGAAAGGTAGATAGAGCAGGCATCTTTATTTTACAGAAAAAGAAACATAAAAGCAAAGAAAGGAGGGAAGGAAGGAAAGGAGGGAAATTAAAACAGTCTCTAATCTAAAAAAAAAAAAACTCATATTCTACTACAGATAAATAATACATAAGTAAAGTTTCACTGAAAGTCAAATGGACCTAAAAATGTACAGAAGAAAAAAGTAGAGGAAGTTACCAAGATGCATCTATACAAGTGTTATGCCCCTCAATAATGACTATGGGGACCAGACAAGAAGCAGTTTGGGTAGACAATGCTTTTTCTGGGACCCTTAGCCTTATTTACCCATTAGTGGAAGTTGTTCAGAGACTGGTGGTAATGATTATAGGGACAATGTTTATACTCTCCATCATGGTTATTTCAAGGGCTGTGCTAGAAACAGTGGTCTGTGGGTTCTGGTATTCCCAGGATTCTTGAGCTTATCTTGCCATTAGAGAAATTTGCACTAAAATACGAACATGTATTAATGCAATCACTTTTTTCATCTGTAATATTTGCCTTTAATAGATCCAAAGGCATCAACCTATCTGTGGACATTTTACACTGAGGAGAATAATATAGTTAACTATCTCATTGTTGCCTGTCCGTTTAAAAGGACCAATGATATTATGGGTAATGTTTGAACATGCACATGAATTAGATTTCAATGAGACAGAATTGTATAAAGTCACCAACCATATTCTCTCTTCCAGACTTATCAAAATCTAGCAGCAATAACTAGCAATGGCCCAGGATGCAATGGATGATCACGGCATCTTCGTTATCTGACCTAGCTCTAAACACTCCACTAAGTGATCTGCTTCAATCACTGACATAGTCATTATGTTCTCATCTGCCCTATCCAACTAAGGGAAGTCTTCATATGCATAGGGTAGACATCCCCCTAATTCACTGATAGGTTTGAGGGCTGTCAGTTACCCCTCAACCTGGTTTATAGCCTGTCTGACCAAACAGTTTTATCAGAATGTAGCTGCTGCTTATGCTACAGCTTCTTGAAACCACAGGTAAAAGTTGGGTGACAGGTAGATGCCAAAGTTAGATAAGCAGCCCTGAAAAAAGGTAGGCAGTTTTCACACCACAGTTTCACACCTCTTTGAATTACCTTATCAACCCCATAATTATCTTGGAATACCTGAAGGCACTGTGACATTTGAGAGTACCTGAATTCTTTTCAACTCTCCTTCCCATTTGCCACCATTCCTTATGAAGCAAAGAAAGGGATATTAAACAACCTCCTAAGGATTCAATAGGTTTTTATTGTTCTAGCCATTCCTAAATAACTAAACACTGTATCTCTAACCTATTCCCTATCTTGAAAAAGAAGGAGTAAGGGTGGGTGAAGGAAAACATGTTGGCTTAATTGAGTGAAAATATATATGACACTTTAAGCCTCTGGTTCTCATTTTCTCCATCTATAAAATAAGAGAGTTAAGCAAGATGATTTCTAAGGCCCACTCCAATAAGTAAATCTTATGACTATTTCAATTTGCTTGAGAATTTCTGCATTTCCATCACTGAGTGATCAAACTGTCATTTAGCCTCATGCCCAAAAATGAGGGCATAAGAGCCTGGTAAGGCGATCAATGTTCAACCAAATATTGTTTAATAACTCAGTCAGTCAATGCTGCTATTGGAGGAAAGAGGAAAAAAGAAGTGGAATCCCAAACCATTTCTGAAATCCTAGTAGGATAAAATTCCTAAATATGGTAGACAGGCCTTTGCTTTTCTCTCAAAAATGTCCAGTGGTATCTATCCCAAAATATGTATTTCCACATTTAATTCAATTCAAAACTACATTAAATTACTTAACGAGCAAAGTATTGTCATAGATTTTGGCATCATAAAAACAGACAGGATGCACTGCCTGCCCTTTAAGATCATAAGGAATTTATAAGAGATGAAAAGTATTGTGAAGACACTAGAACTAAGAGATTTTTTTCAGCCTAACCCATTTTAAAATTAATTAGGAATGATCCCACCTTCTCCTACTCACAACCAGTTGGGAGAAGCTTCAATATAGCATCTTCATGTTAATGTCATGTTGCTAGCTTGTGAACCTTATTACATGTAGATATTAGTCCTAAGAGGCAATCTAAACTATCTTATCTTCATTTTGTAAATAGGGAAAATAGGCTCCGAGGAGAAAAATTTAGCTTTGACTCCAGTAACATGGATGATAAGTGGGTAAGCCAGAATTTGTACCCAGGTCTTCTTATCCCAAATGCAATTTTCTTTCTAGAAGATCATGCTTTTTAATGTTTACATTTTTATACAAAAGATGAACTATTTTCTTAAATAGTTTACCCTCTAGAACTTCTTTTTAGAGAATATTTAAAAACATGGACCTCTACTACAATCTATGTGTCCAATAAACTTCTGCTAGAATTCTTCAAGAATGAAAATGTTAGGGGAGTCTAGTGAGGGTTGTCTCCCACCTGACTGTCTTGGGAGATCAGTCCATGGTGAGTCATTAACAGTAGGATATGTTCATCCAGTAGAGCTGCAAATTATTTATTTCAAAAGGTAGAACTAGAATTTCCCTGCTGAGACTCTGAATCCTGAGCCTAGATTAAGCAGACTGTGTGAGGCAAGTAATATATTGCCAAATCAGGTAGGAATAAACTCCAGCCCTCCCCAAGTAGCAACCTGAAAATTTAACCTATTCACAGCTGGCTTCTAATTATAGAAATTCTCTCCTCCCACCTCCTGCCTTGTAAAGCTTCAAGATATGTTGGGAAAGGACTGGATTGAGAATTAAAAGATCTGAGTTTTTCTTCTGATACTTAACTATCTATGTAAGGCTGAAAAAAGCCTGTGATCCTTCCTCAACCCCAGCTTCTTCATCTACAACATAAGGTTCATGGATTAAGTAGGATATATATTTGCTTTCCAAATTTATAAATCCTTTGTGGGTTTATGGATCCCAAATTTAAGAATTCCTGGGCTAGGTGATCTATTCCATGTTTTTCTCTTTCAGAGCTTATTCAGTAACTATTATCCTCATCATTTGAGCTGTGTAACTTCTATCTTCAAGGCATCTTATTCAACATTCATTCTTGAGCCAAACTTATGAGCACTCAGAGTCCACTTGAATAAGGATTTGTGGTATTTAATGAAAACTTGTTCTTGACCCAAACACTGATCTGGATACAATTGGTCATTAGTTTTGAGGCCTCTAGCTTCAGATACTGCCATTGGTTTGTATTACTTTCCTACAGTAAATTGTCATTTAGTTTTATTCTTTACTTTGTAATCCAAAGGAGCCTGCATCCCTTTGATATCATTCAGAAGACAAAACTTTTTTCTGACCTTGAACTCCTAAAGATTACATGTATAGAACTAAAAAACAATAAAATGGCCCTCATTTGTCTTCTTTATTTTAATAAACACCAATGGGATTGAGAGTTTAGCCCAGAAATCCTGACTTCCACAAGAGAATGCGGTCAGTATTCCCAGTATGTGTATATGTGTCCCACCAAGTTAAAAGTCAAGTTGGCAGTTTAAGATAAGAGGAGTTTGTTAAAAATTGCACAAGACCCTCATCACCCATTCATATACTCTATCTGCTTTCAGTTCCATTCCAGTAAATTCAGTATGTCTGACACTTAACTAGCCATGTGACCTTGAATGACTTAACCTTACTAAGCCTCAATTTCTTAATCTGTAAAATGAGTATGTTGGGCTAGATGACTTCTAAGGTCCATGCTGACTTCTAAATCTATGATCTTATGGTCTGTGTACAAAAGAAAAATCATGCTGTCCAGCTTCCCATAAAGATCAGATACTTCCTCAGTCTTATGTTTACCACTGACAAGTTTATTTTATTACTGAGGATGCTAGTGGACTTTATCACTTATGCATGTTTTCTAAATTAGAAATTTATAGTACAGAAAAATAGAATTAAAAGCTGAAAGAAACCTTAGAAATCACCTAGCCCAAGAATTCTTAAATTTGGGATCCATAAAACCACAAAGGATTTATAACTTTGGAAAGCAAATATATATATATATATATATATATATATATAATTATATCAATAGAGTTGATTTCCTTTGTAAGACTTTTTTATTTTATGCATTACTTAAAAACCCTATTTTGAGAAAGGTCCATATCCCTTCTCATCAAACACCAAAGAGTCTAAAAAAATGAAAAATCCAAAATCTAGTACAAGCTCCTCACTCTCCCAGAGAGATTGAGAAATTTCCCCAAAGCAGAGCTGATAGTTAAATCCAATTCTCTGTCTTGACCAGCTCCTGTTCTCTCATTTTGAGGGTATAGCTACCTCTATATGTTAACTACTGATCTCAGCTCAATCTGTATGTTGCTTCTCTGTTCCTTATCAGGCTAGGAAGAGGGGGAAGACATTTTTTTTGGTAGCAGTAGTATCTACTTAACAAGAGAATTAGGAGGAAATTTCTTGTGAACCTAAAAGTGCTAACTAAATATGAAATCTTTGGTTTACAAATTTCAAGTTAGAAGTCCCAACAAATTAAATTCCTTATTTTTGCAGATGAAGAAACAGAGGCACAGGGAAATAAAAATGACTTACCTGGGGTCAAAGATGCAATAGTTTTATTACTACTATTACTTCTAGTAGATATGGTATACAGATGTCAATGTGATATTAAGTAAAGCTTTAAGTTTGATAAAAATTTATCTTTTGATCTATTAAAGAAAGTTCTGGAGTTCAGCTTCACAGCCTCCTGCCCTCTCTTTCCTACTTCTATTATCATGTAGTTCACTTTAAGGAGCTACAATTTACCTGGTGATGACATCCCTGATATATTAGCCAGGAAGGCAAAGGAAGATGAGATGTGGTTCAGTGGCTTCCTACCTCATATATCAGGGCGTAGCATCACTGGGAGTGATTGTGTGAAAAAGAGAATCTCCTGCAGTCCAGATTCCCACAGCTCTCCTCTTCCTGCCACTTACCCCTGCTGTGTCTTCCTGACCCTTCACCCTCACATACATTATTTTAAACCCAGCTCAAGTGCCCCCCACACTCAAGGCCCTCTCTTGCCTTCCTATTCTTTCCCTGCCTCTTCTCATTCCTCCCAACTTTAGCTACTATGACTGCACATTCAGGTCACTGCTCCCCTACCTCCTCCAAGCTCAAATCACAGAGATGAGGCTAGGGGTGAAGGGGTGCTAGTTCTCGAATCCTTTCTACAGCCTCCCCTTTCCTTAATTGCACAGGAAGAAATTGTTCAGAGGAATAGATAATTCAGTGAAATGGAAGAACCACCCTCCTGGCATCCTTAGTCTGGTATTTTTTTTCTTTCCTTTAGGGCAAGGTTTAACCTTTATGTGTTCCTTTGATGATCCAGGGAAGCCTATGAACCCATTCTTAAAATAAACAGTGTTTTAATAGAAACCAGTTCTATTGAAATACTGTTATCCAATATTAAAAACAAACTAGTGGTCCTCCGATTAAGAATTAAGTTCTAAGAACTCTTCTCCCTCTTTTCCCTTGGGAATGCTTCAATTGAACTCTCTGAATTTGTGCCCCATCCTTTTCTGTTCCCTTAGGGCCTTAATTGCTTTTCGTTTGGGGAAGTGAGAAAATGGCAAAACAAAGAAGTTAATAGGAAGATGGGGGACAGTTGCTGTGCCTCTTCTGTGATGGGGGAAGGAAATAATTCTGCAAATAGAATTTTAAAGGGAAAATTCTATACCAGTTAACAAATAATGGTAAGATGTTTTACTGGATCCAGTGAAGAATTGTAATTATGATGTAGGATATTAAATAAGATATGGATTTCCCTTAAATTTACTTATATCTGTTACTTAATGAGTCATTCCTTACTATAGACTGGAATTGTGTTGTATTCTGGGGATACAAAGAAGGACAAAATTTTTTCCCTGCCTTTAAAAAATCATATTCCAATGGGGAGGCAATATATTAAATAACTATACCAGTACCACATTGTTGTTTGACCTTCATTCTTAGGACCATGTGCAAATGACTATGCAAAGTCACTCTCTCCTCCCAAGCCATCTGGGTCCAGTGGAAAGATGTTGCTGTCTTCTTGAAGAAGACCATGACATCATGGAGATGATGCTACAACAACAAATGAATTGGATTTAAGTGAAGAAGGGCTGTGCAAGGTTACCAGCTTCATTTTCTCCTCTGGAACCATTTGGGTCCAGTGGCTAGATATAGATCAGGACAACTGTAGATGAGTCTGGATACAGTGGAAGGCCTTAGCTTTTTTTAAATTAAGATCCCATACAGGTCTCAATTTGACTAAAAACAACCATCTATTCAATGATTAATACTAGGCAAAAATGATCTTTTTGTAGCTATTCATGAATAAACAAACAACTAAATAAATACATTTGCAAGATATAGATCAGAAGACTGGAGATGACTACTTCGAGGAAATGAAAGATATTCTTTCTTTTTTTTTAGCATTTTATTTTCCCCCCAGTTACATGTAAAAATTTCAACATTTGTTTTTAAAATTGAGTTTCAAATTCTCTCCCTCAATCTCTATCCCACTCATTGAGAAGGTAAACAATTTGATTTAGGTTATCATGCAAAAAAACATGTTTCCATGTTAATTATGTTGTTAAAAAAATAGACCAAAATAAAAAACCCAAATAAAATAAAGGTTTTTAAAAATTGTTTTGATATATATTCAGACCATATCAGTTGTTCTTCTGGAGATGCATAACATTTCTCATCATAAGTTCTTCGAAGTTTCTTGGGTCATTATATTGTGAGAACAGCTAAGTCATTTACAATTGGTCATCTTATAATATTGCTGTTACTTTGTCTACTATTTTCCTGATTCTACTCTTTTCACTTTGCATTAGTTCATGTCATTTTTTTCAGAATTTTTCTGAAAGCATCCTGATCTTCATTTCTTAGAGCACAATAGTATTTTTTCAATAATATCTTATTTTTTCCAATTACATGTAAAGATAGCTTTTGACATTCACTTTTGTAATATTTTGAGTTCCAGATTTTTTCTCCCCCCCTTTCCTTACCTTTTCCCTCCCCAAGATAGCAAACAGCCTAATATTGGTTATACATGTACAATCATTTTAAACATATTTTAATATTAGTCATATTGTGAAAGAAAAATCCTTACAAAAAAAGGAAAAAGCACAAGAAAAAAAGCAAACAAATAAATAAAGGTAAAAATAATATGCTTTGATCCACATTCAATGTTTATAGTTCTCTTTCTGGATGCAGATAAAATTTTCCATCCAAAATCTATTGGAATTATCTTGGATCACTCTATTCTGAGAAAAGCTAAGTTGATCATAGTTGATCATCACACAAATTTGCTGTTACTATGTACAATATTCTCCTAGTTCCACTCATTTCACTCAGCATCAATTCATATAAATCTTTGCAGCTTTTCTGATATCAACCTAACTCAATAGTATTGATGGAAATTATCTTAAAGGGGAAAGCAGGATCAGAAAAGGTTCTTTGCAAAGATGGAATTTGAGTTGTCTTGAGGGAACAAAGGAAAGGTAACAGGTGGAGATTTTGTGACAGAATATCCTAGGCATAGAGAACAACCAGAACAAAGTTCTGAAGAGAGGAAATGGAGTGACCAAAGCAGGCCAGGGTGATTAGATTGTGAAGTTCATGAAAGGAACTGAAGTTTCAGAATATTGGAAAGAGAGGAAAAGACCAGGTTGGAAATTATTTTGAATGCCAAACAAAAGACTTTATGTTTGATCCTAGAGTTAATGATGAAGCACATTTTAGGTGCTATAAAGTCATCTGATTTACAAGAGACAAGCATTGAGCTACTTCTATATGCTGAGCACTGTGCTGTATTTAGAAGCATGAAAAGTTGACATGATTCTGCCTTCAAATTTTGTGACATAGTAGGAAGAGAATAAATGAATAAAGGGGGAGTATAAAACAAAGTAATAAAGAATATACAAGCCAGAGACAAGTAATTCAATATACTATGTGAGGGTTTAGGAAGGTTGTTAATGACTATAGGAATCAAGGCCAAACTAAGGTGATGCAGTAGATAACATGTTAGTCTGGAGTTGAAAGACCAGAGTTCTAAGACAATAGCTTCATGACCTTGAACAAGTCAAATTTCTGCATATTTCAGTTTCCTCAACTGTAAAATTGGGAGTACGCCTTTCTCCCATGACTGTAGTGAAGATCAGATGAGATATTTGTATAGCAGCTGTGACAGCATCTGGTATACAGTATTCACTTAATAAATGCTTGTTCCCTTCCCTTTGTCTTTCTGTAAAACAATGACATTTGAGTGGGGCTTCAAAAGAGAGAATAAAATTTAACAGATAAAGAGGAAAGAGAAGATGTTCCACTCATGTTAAAATTCACAAGGAAGGAAAGTACAATAAGTAATATATGTCACACAGTAGTCAATTAATGTTTGCTGATTGATAATTTGAGAAAGAAGTCAATAAGCATTTATTAAGAACTTACATTATGCTAAGTGCTGAGATATAAATAGTTCCAAGCAGTTTACATTCTTTCTAATGGGGAAGACAACATAACAGAAAGATGAAAACTAGAAACTAAGAAGGTTTATCCTCACATGGGATATGGTAAAGAAAGCCTAGAGAGTCAGAGGTATAGCTAGAGAGGAAAGAAGATGACTGGCCTGGTTAATTTCTTTCCAATAGAGGTTCTGGAAGGAATAAGTCAATCAGAGGAAGACGGTACTTTTCTTGTTTTTATCTGGATATTTCTACTTAATTTCCTTTGCTGGATCATCATCCATATCCTACCACATAACCATGAGTATCCCTCTTCTTTGTCCTTTTTTTTTAATCCTCTCCTCCGTATTTCATTGACTCTTTGAATTAAATTATCATCTGTTTGCAGATGGCTCCATTTATATATATTAAGCTCTCTCCTGATCTCTATTCTTATATTACCAGATGCTTACTGGACTCCCTTTCCATGACCTGTAGATATTTCAAACTCAACATGGCTAAAGCAGAATTCCTAATATTCATCTCATCAAAGTAAACTTTCCTCGACCTCAAATTTTCCTGTTTTTGTCAAGGGTACCCCCAATCTTCTAGTCATCCTCAACTCTTCATTCTTCCTTAGCTAATTGGTTGCCAAATCTTTTCAATTCTACCTTCATAGCAACAGTAGCATCCATTCTCTTCTCTTTGCTTACTCAGTCTCCACCTTAGTTCAATATTCATCTCCTCTCGACTGAATTTTTGTAAGTTTCCCATTTGCTAATTATTTATCAAGGAACATATTTTATCCCTATAGTGTTATGTATATTTTGTAAAGGAAGAAAATGTCTCATTTTTGTATTTGTCCCCCTATCACCTGGCATGTTGTTTGATACGTAGAGGGTGCTTAATAAATGTATTTGTATCCATCTCCAGTTTCATACACATACACACAAAACACACACACATATGCACACATACACATTCAATTCATCCCCCATAAAGATGTCAAATTGATATTTCTAAAGACCAGGATTGAGTTTATAATTTCCCTGCTAAAGAATTCCAAGTGGCATTATATTATTTCTTAGATAAAATAGAGTCCTCTTTTTGGCTTATAAATATCTTCACAGTCTGACGGCAGGATACCCTTCCAGTCAGCTAGGAATTCAGTAATGATGATCTGGTTCAAATTCAGTCTTAGACATCTACTAACTATGTGACCACAGACAAGCCATTTGATCTATGTCTGCCTCTGTAAAATAGGAATAATAAATAGGAATAATAATAGTATCTACCTCCTAGGGTTACTATGATTATTAAATGAAATAATATTAGTAAAGAGCTTAGCATAGTGACTAATATATAGTAGGCATTCAAAAAATGTTTATTCCCTTTGCTTCCAGTTCCCCATATTTATGATTCTCCCATATCCTAGATAAACTAGCCAACTTGCTTTTTTTTAAACAGTTAATCCTCTCTCCCTAGGTGTTTTTACACAAGTTGTCTCTCACACCTAGAAAATATTCCTTTCTCACCTCTTACATTTAAGCTCAATTCAATTTAAGGCTCATTTTAAATACTATTACCTACCTGATCATTATCCCAGTCTCCCAGTTGCTTAGTGTTCTTTG
The DNA here is from genome assembly GCA_023553655.1 of Myrmecobius fasciatus. Taxonomy (NCBI): domain Eukaryota; kingdom Metazoa; phylum Chordata; class Mammalia; order Dasyuromorphia; family Myrmecobiidae; genus Myrmecobius; species Myrmecobius fasciatus. The sequence goes on from JAJPUD010015282.1 coordinate 30,959, forward strand.
CCTACTAAATTATCTTGTGCTTATTTGTTTATATTTAGATTTGCTTACTTACACCTTTCTATCTATCTTTCTGTCTCTATATCTATCAATATATCATTGATCTCTCTATACCTTTAATAGAATATGAGTTCCTTAAAGTCAGGAATTTTTTCACTTTGGTCTTTCTATTCCAGCACCTAGCCTATAGAAGGTATTTAATAAAGTCTTATTGAATGAGTAAATAAATGTTACTTAATATTTATACTTATTCCCTTGGTGGGGATAAGAAAAGAAGCAGGTCAGATTTAGAAGGATTTTCAGAGAACATTTTGTACAACCTGTAACAGAACAGGAATCCTCTTTATATATTCTCCAACAAGCAGTCAATGCCAGTCTCTGAAGAATTCTAGTGAATTCCACTTTTATTCCACTTTTGAATAATTCTAGTTGTTGAATTTTATTTTCCTTCTTTATCAAGCAGAAACCTGCTTTTCTTTAATCTACCTTGGGTTGCTCCTAGCTTTGTTTTCTCTCACCCAACACTATCACTCTCATCCTTCCACTATAAAATAGCCCTTCAACTATATGGAATTATCTATTATCATGTCTATCTGTAAGTCTTCTATTCTCCAGGCCAAATATTCCCAGTTCTTTCAAGTGATTCTCATATGGAATGAGTTCAGGGTCTTTTTTTTTTTATTTGTTTAATCTGCTCTAGATACACTCCAGATTTTTAATGTCCTTCTTAAATGGTGGCACCCAAACTGAACATGTTGCACCAACATGACCAAATGTGGTCTGAACAGAGTATATTAATATTATCATCTCCCTCATTCTGGATATTCTGCTTCCATTGATACAGTCTATTATCTTATTGGAGGTTTGAGTTTTTTATGGCGCACAGTTAACTATCAGCCACTCAATAGGTAAATAAATATTTACTAATCATTTGCTACATGCCAGGTGTTGTGCTAAGTGCTGGGAAAACAACTGCAGACAAAAAGACAATTCCGGCTTTCAAGGAATATACATTCTAAGTCAACATATAAAAAAAATGAAAGAGGGGAGAGAGAACATAGGTGCTGTGGGGTTACAATAGAGAAATCCAGAGAAGTGCAAAACTTGGTTAGAAGTGAAGTAATAAATAGAGTGAGGGTCCTTTTAGAATGCAGTTTTGGGGAAAAGCAGGCTTACCCACTTTTCTCCAATCAGAGGAATGATCCCTAGGGACAAAGAATATTTTTTGATGAAGAACCAGTGTTGAAGTGATCTTCCAGGATGAAGAACTTTGTTGCATATGCTGAAGGAGTACAGAGTGGTACAACCAGGTGAACAAACATCACCACACCTGGAAAAATTATTCAAAGCCAATATTCTGATGATGGTGAAATAGTGGTACCATTTTGATATGCAAAATCCCCATGTACAATAATGGTTGTCTTGTGCACAGTTTAGGGGACACAGAGTGAGCAAAAAATGATCATTAGGACCAACAGATTGAATAATTTCAATTTTTTTCTTCCTGTTATTTCACTGAAAAATGAAATAATAGACTCTTCTATGTGGCAAAGCAAATAGAACTGCTAACATATGGTTTTTATTCCACTAATACACAGGCAGAAAGGAACCCAAACTGTTTTGTCTTGCTCTGTTCCCTAAGTAGTATTAGGTAATTATATTAATTTTGTTATTTATCAAACACAAAGGCCAACATTGACTTTTAAACATTATTGTTTAAGAAAGTTGCTTTATTCTTTGAAAGGTGGAGGAGATTGTATGGAGATAAAAGAAAAGAGGGAAAAAAACAACAGGCTGTAACACAATGATTAGTTAAAACTACCCAGGGGAGCACAGGTGGTTAGATTGAAAATATTGTCCTCAGAGAGAAAAATCTCTTCTTGTTTTGTAAACTAATAAACCTTGAAGTGACTTTTAGTGATCATACTGGAAAAAGATGCTACTTCAAATTAAAATAACCTATTCTCTTTAAGACTCAAAGTTGGAAGGGCCCTTCAATTACATCATTTAAACCATCTCTTAACTGAAAAAGTAAATCCTTCTAAAAACATCAGTGACAGGTGGTCATCTAATCTGGTTTAAATAATTAATACTTTTTTAATCAAATTTTTTTCCTTGTTTCCATTCTTTGGAGATACATAGAATTTAACTAATTTCTTTTCTAGTAGACAGCTATAAAATATTTAATGAAATATTTCATTCTTTCAGTTTTTGCTCTCTAGTCTTCTCCAAATATCTATAGTCTATGGAACTATAGATTTATACTTGGAAGGGATCTTAGACATCATGTAATTCAATGTCTTCTTTTCACGGGAGAGGAAACTGATTCCTAGAGAGTCAGAACCACTCATTCAAGTTCACAAAAATAGTAAGTGGAAGAGCAAGAATTTAAACCCAACTTATTTCTCCAAGCCAAGTGTTCTTTAAAATTTGTCTTCAATGTCTTCAATGAACCCTAATATAGCATACTATTGAGTCCTTGATCATTCTGGTTACCCATTGCTGGACATGGTCCAGGTGGTCAATGTTCTCAAAGAATACCAAAGTAACATTGTTATATTGGTATCAGTATACTGTGTGTCTGACAATGGCTGACCAGACCAACATGAGCTCAGAAGGTTCTACCACAGGTTGCGCACAAATATATAAAGCTCTGTTCTATGAGCCTGTTGAAACTAAGTAGGCTGTTCATTTGGACATCCCTTTCTGACCGCTTTATAAAATCATTAATCAATTAGCTCCAACCTCTGTTTCTTCTACACATTTGAGTCATACTTTCTAATTGGGGTAAGTCCTAGCTTATACTATAAACTGTCTAATATTATATTATAATACTGTCTAAGGCTAAGATTGTTTATCTGTCATCAATGGCTTTTGCTATGTGAAAGCCTAACTCTTTTTCAACTGTAAATTTCCCAAATAGCATATTTTATACCACTTCTATTATAGATGACATCATTGGAGATATATTTCAACCTCTTTAAGGTCACCAAAGTCTCCTCTTTATCCTTAGCTACAATATTTATAATTCCAATTCTACATGTAGTAGTGTCCCATGATCCCTAACTATATATTAACTATTACCAGAAAACTGTTGGTACAAAAAAAGTATATACATGTATGTGCATGTATGCATGTGCATTTGTTTGTGTGTATGTGAGTGGAAAAGAGAAACAGAAGACAGCAGCATGTAGTCATTAAGGGTATTTTTTCAATTTCTCAGATGAAATCAAGCCAGCTTTCTTTTTTCTTTTGAATTTTTGCCCCAATTTATTCTTCAGTATTGTCTTACCATGATATCTGCAGTGATCTGACAACTCAATGGGCTACCACTTGTGAAACAGTAGATATTCTTAATCTATCTGGTTTTTTTTTTATGTGGACTATTAACTCATCTTGTTTGAATGGCCATGCATTTCATTGAGAAGGCTCTGCAATGTTCTTGAGCTTTATAGAATGAGCATAATATCATTAGCAAAGAGGAGCAATCTAAGGTCAACATTTTTCAGGGAAGCCTTCTCCAATTTAGACTCTGCCCAGTATACTTTTTTGTGACAAAAGCAAATTCCTTCAAGAAACAGGTCTTTTAGACCTCAATATTGATAGTTAGAATATCAAAAGGTCACTGCTTAGATAAATCTAGTCAGATTTTAGGATGTGAATGGACAATAACTTGTCAGAGGAAAGATTTTTAAGAATATATTTTATTTTATCCAGTAATTTTTAATCAACAAAAAACAAATTCAAATGGACATTTTACTCTTTATACCTTTCCATCTATAACAATATGGTCCCCATAGAAGATCCTTCAGGAAAGCACATTAATTCCCTTTTCATATATTGATGAAGCATGTACTAATTTATACATAGATTCATTTCAAAAGAGTTTTAAAGAAATAGGACAGTGGGTATCTGGATTATTAATGATCATTGCCTTCCTGATGTTAATATTTTAAATAGTAAAGTAATCCTCATATTTTTACTTGCTTGCTATTGACTTCATTTCATGTATTTTAAAATTTTATTCTTCATTACTTCAAAAATGAGCTATGTCCTAAAAGAATAACTTCTGTGGGTACTTAGTCTAGTCCAACTGTTCTTACTATCTTTATCTTTTTTTAGTGCCACTTCTAGAACATTGAGGACTAAGGCTTTAGAGTGCAATAGGGAGTCCACTTAACAGTGATGATAATTAAAAAATATAGAAGTATTGGTAGAATTTTTCAATTCTACATGTCTGTTGTTTTTCTTCCAGTTTTATCTATCAATGTTTTGGAATCTGCCTTTTTGCAGAATCATTTTCATCTTCCCTAAGCAAAGTAATATTGATTATAATGTTTCATCACTCTCCTTTGCAATGCTTTTCAAATTAATTAATATTCTAAACTAAAACTAACCAGTGTTGTGTTTGGTGATCATGACTCTCAATTAGGAACCAAGCTGAACCATTCTTGAAAGGGTTTAATTAATAGCAAAATAAAAAAAATATTCAATTACTACTTAACTTCGTGGACACATTTATCAACTTTCCTCCACATCTCCAGTCTTTCTTTCTCTTATACATTCCCAACTTTAGACTCTTCATTAGGTCTTTTTCTTCTAATTCTTTATTCCCCTACTCTTTGTTCTCTCTTTTTATCTCTCCCACCCCTCTCTACTTATAATGGAAGAAAGGGAAAAAGTACTTGCCATCATTCTCTTCTACCTCACAAATTACAGTATAGAATTCATCTGAGAAGAAGAGAAGGTCATGGGTTTCATTTTATGTTTCTCTGCTTCTTAAAATGAGTTTCCTATATTGTTTTGTAAAAGTAAAATAAAGTTAATCCTGACTCAATATTATCCTAAAGTGATTTTTATGTATTACCAATGCCAGAACAAGGAGCTTTATAGCATTTGTGCCCTTAGGGAGTTATATTCCCTGTCTCAAATGGGTACTGATGTATACTACATATGTTTGAAGTTATATACAATGAATTGAAGTTGTCTGATATAAACCATATGTTTATGTGAAAAGACAATCAGTATTTTTTTAAAGACACATAAAATATAACCAGAAAACAGATCATGAAGACATTTTTTGACATAGCAAATAGGTTCAAGGGAAAGGGGAAGGTGAAGAGGGTTAAAAAATTATTGGGGTCTCCAGGGCTCCAGAAAATTAAACATTATTTTGTCATAGAGAGAGAATCCGAGGCCCATATGGCAACCTTTATGCTCAGTTCGCAGTCCCAAACATCATTGTCCTTCCAGCTTCTCAACATCATCTCATCTCTAGATCTACTTCCTCCTTCCCAGCTTCTCCATCAGTTTCAAACTTCCTGCTAGACTAAGCCTCTCTATAATCTCCCAGTCTTGGCATAGGGAGGAAATACTGGAAAAACTGGAAATCTCCTAAGGCTTAAATAAAGATCCTTGAGCTAGAGATAGGGGGAGAAAGACTTGATCCAAAATAGAACAGATGAGCTATTTCAAAAATAGGCAGTTATATGGACATGAGGAGTGGGTGAGTCACAGAATCTCATTTTCCCCTTTTTCCTCCTTTCATTAAATCTATAGAAAGCACTGCTGCTTCATCTCTCCCCATTTATTTCCTCCTAATCACCAAAGTCTTTCTATTGGCTGTTTTGAATATGCTTCTGTAGCTAGGAAAGTGAAATAAAAGCATTAGTTTCAGAATCAGAAGATGTAGATGCATAGGGAACAAATGTCAAATCTCAATACTTACTAAATGTGTAAACCTAGGCAATTATTTAATTTTCATTGACCTCAGCTACCTGTAGAATAAAAGAGTTAAGACAAAAAAGGCTCTAAGGCTCCTACCAACTTTAAACCTATCATGCTACAACTCAATCTGGGCAGACCTATTTTTTTGTGCTAATGGTCACCAACCTCATGTAAAAGGACTACAGGCATTTCTTAACATTCTTTTAGACCTGTTTTTTTCATTGTTATAAAGAACTATTGGTGAATCTTAATAGGCTCCATTATCTTAAACTTACATATATTTGGGAAAGATTCATAAATATCACAAATATTTATGTTGCCAATTTTTAAAAATTTCATCCCTATTAATGGTATATCTTTGTGCTTTGAATTCCTAACAATAAAAAAGAAGCAAGAGTTTATATATTATCACTGCTGTTATTCTGTGAAGGATTAGATGCATTTTATTTTTGTACAAGGTAATAGCAGAGCACATTAATTCTCCAGGATCTGCCAAATGTGCTAGCAGCATATTACTCAGTTATTACAGTCTAATTGTAGTTAATTTTATTCTCTGGGACAACTAATCTCTTGATAACATTTGCAGGGATTGATTAAAATCCACTCCTTGCTAAAATCAAGGTCTTTAGGTAATTGATGTGCTAATAGACCTGCAATTATTTGAGGCTGTGGCTTCTAGCAGCAAAGAGCAAAGCATGGGATGGATAAAGTCCAAATAAGGCACCTACTTTGCAGCAGGCACTATACTAATTACCAGGAGACAGTCTGTTTATCAGTTGCAAAAGGTTTTCATCCTTCATTAATATGTAGTTTAGCTGGACATCAGAGAAGCTTGCCTCTGTGGGACCATTTCCTGAGTCGCCCATTATCTCATTTTCCATAGTCTTGCCTTGACCCATTTCTTTTTTTTTTAATCTCTGGTCTCAAGAAGCTTCAGCCTTTTACATTAGGATTTTCTTTTTAAACGATAAGCTTACCAATGGCTTGGTTCCCCAAAGTACCATGTGAAATTGACTGCTATAACTTTGGGCAAGTATATACAGCAGAAAAGTATCCTGAAAATGTTCCAGACTAAACATTTTATAGCAGACAAAATAAATATTCCCAAGTGCTAACCTGTGGGTTTTCCATGTTGTGGCTTGAGCCTATAATGTGCTTACTGCTGTAGGTTTTCCTTAAAGGTTCATGCATCTTTAATATACCCAGGCATTCCTGAGAGTACCACATTTTGTGGAGGAGGTAGAGTGGTCTTCTGT
>JAJPUD010015283.1:0-37934 GCA_023553655.1 Myrmecobius fasciatus
CTCTCTCTCTCTCTCTCTCTCTCTCTCTCTCTCTCTCTCTCTCTCTCCTTTCTTTCTTTCTTACTGGATTCTTACTGAATTTCATATTAGAAAATCCAACTCCAAGGATCTAGCTTTTCAAGATTCTTCTGGTTCCCCTCTCTATCTAGTCCACTAGTATCCAACTCAATCAATCAAAAAACACTTATTAAATGCCTAATGTGTACCAGGCATTTTTCTAAGGCTGGAGATAGAAAAAGAGGTAAAAGAAAGTCCCTATACTCAAAGAGCTTACAATCTAATGGGGAAACAACATGCAAACAAATATATACACCACAAAACTATATACAAGATAAATAGGAATTAGAAAGGGATTTTAGAAGCTGCGTACTGACTTAAAAAAAACACAAATTAACATCATCTATGTTGAAGTGTATTTTCATTTATTTTGTTAAACATTTCCCAATTATATTCTAGTCTGGTTCACCTGATCTGGGGTATTAGCTTTCTCTCCTAAGGTTGTGTCATCAACAAATATTTTTAAGCCCTTAATATACCTGGCACTGTGCTATGCACCGAGAATGTAATGAAAGGTAAAAACAGCAGAGTCTGCAAATTTCATGAGTTTGCCATCTATCCCTTTATTCAAATCATTCATCAAAATGTTAAATAGCAGAAGGCCAAGAAGAAATCCCTAAGAGGCTCAATCACTGAATTCCTTCCATATTGTCATCAGTCTATTAGCCAGTTCTGAATCCATATGCTTATTTTATCATATCTTTCATATCTCTCCATCTTTTCCACAAGAATAGCGTGAAGTACTTTAGCAACACCTTTGCTAAAATCAGGGTAAACTATTTCCATAATGTTCTTTTCACTATGTTTATGTTTATGATTCTCTCATTACAAGTAACAGAAAAAGAAACAAAAATGCTTGTGTCCTAGGTCCAAAAGCAACAGTATACCTTTCATGCACATCTATGTCAAGTTTCACCTATGATTCTTAAAATGTTTCTCAAAATGTGATAGTTAACATTATGATTACAGTTAACAAGACTCCTATAAACTAGCAGATTTTTTGTGAGAGAAATTTTCTAATTTTACAAAGTTGAATAAAGCTTAGGTTTAGTTCATAGACAGGGATACCATGGATGCTTTTAGTCACAATTTGGGGTGTTTTTGTTTGTTCCCACTCTTGCATCTTGGCTATTGACCCTGTATATTCCTACCTTACATAAATGAGAAATCAGTTTCTCCATCTCATGGCTGTAACTGATGAGATGTGAAATGAGTTTTTATGAGGGATGAGCACCCTTAAGGTAGTAACTGGAATTTTTCACTCTATGTAAATCTCTACCTCTCTATATAAACGTAATCAGGTTAAGCACAACCCCAAAGCAGTTGAAGACCCATAAATTACAAAGTTTCCAATGATAATCATCTTCACCTCTTTTTATTATTGTGTGTATGCAATAGAGTAAAAACATATTTTTAAAAATTATTTCCTGACACAAGGTTTTGCAAAAGTGAATGTTGAAAGCTATCTTTGCATTCATTTGGAAAAAATAAAATATTATAATGGAAAAGGAAAAATAAACTATGATGAGCTTGTTCATAATTTTCCTAATATTGAATCAAAAATAAAGTAAAATTAAAAATAGAAAAAGTGGATGCATAGACTTTTGGTGGGCAACAAGAGTTTGATCTAATATTTAATTCTTTTTCTGAATAGGAAAATATTTTTTGTGAAAAATCACAAAATATTCCCTAGTGATTTTCAAATATATTCCCACCATTTTTCCCACTATTTTATACCCTCACCACTTCCATTTTTGCAAAAAGCCAAAAGTCCTGAAGATAGCAGAGAGATAGAAATAAAATGTAAATTGAGGTTTTGCTTACTACAGTGGATAAATTGATACTGATAAAGGATCAGTAGAGACATTGCCTGGAAACATCTCTGCTACTGAGCATATAAAGCATGTAAAGGTCTCTGAATAGAAGAATGTTTGCCAGTTTGATGATCTTATAGTAAATGTTAAGTAACTGAACCACACTCTGATATCAAAACCTACCTCTACAGAGGTGCATTATTAGGTTGCTCCCTTGGCCAAAAATCTGATTTTTCCAATTTCTGATTGGTGGAGAGTCTGAGTAGCTCACAATAGATTTGTTGCCTAGACCAATCTAAAAACATTTTTGAAGTGTCATTTTTTTCCTTCCCTCTCCATCTTTTGATCTGGATGACCAGAGAAGGACTCCAAGTATCCTCTGCAAATGTGCAAAAAAGTAGAGACACACTATTGCCTGAAATTGTAGGGACGTATGGAGAAGGTAGGACATTCAGACATATCACCAATCAAGGGGTGAATTATTGTGGATATAATGGGGCTAATTAGAGACAGGTTCCCCTCCTTGCAATAGGTCAGTTCTGCATTTCTTTACTCCATATAGAGAAGAGATTGCATTGTTGATTGAAAGATTTTATATTCTTGGATCTTCATAAAAATATATTTTAATCTTTTAAGAATAATAATTTTAGCCTCTAAAACATTTACTTTCTGTTTACAATGCAAGGTCTACACAAAATTCTGGAGTTTTCTTTTAGCTTAAAGCCTTGAATCCTGCCCCTTTGGTGATATCCTTAAGTTTTCCTTAGTTTTCTAATATAAAAGTAATGTATTATCACTTGGAAACAGCAATAGTCTAGGTGTTGGAAGATATAGAATCTTTCCTTAGCTCTGCCAAACATCTATGTGTCTTTGGGCAAAGTCATTTTCACCTTTCTGGGCCTGAATTGCCTTATTGGTTAAAGAAATTCACTTCCACTTATAAAATCCTATGGTTATTAATTTCGAACTTCTCAATCCTCAACTCTTTCTTGTAAACTCTATCATATTGAAATATTATGAGAAATAATTACTATTTGGTGTTTGGATAATACCTTCCACTATTGAAATGCCATGCAGGTACAAAATCATAAAGGAAACTTTGGGGTTAATTGCTATTCCAACTCTTGTCTGGAAATTTGCAGCTCCCTAATTTATAAAAATTGGAATAATAATACCTTTCCTACCTCACAGGTTTACTGTGTGGCTCGTGTGACTATGGGTGTAAAAATCCTTCATGAATTTTAAAGCACTATAGATATTTGAGTCACTGATATTACTTTTTTTCATCCAAGTCTGTTCCTTCAATTCAAACTACTTTTCACTTCTTTCTTCCTTTTAATTTCAAAAGGGAAACTTTACTAGGTGAATAGAACCACTTTAAAATTAGTGTTTGAAAATGCTCATCACTTCTTCAGGCCACACAGTGAGGCTTCTCTGTCCTGCCAGAATCACTCATAGGGAGTATCATCTAGGAATTCCCATTGGTGTTTCACAGATATATCAGCCCCCATGACCACCTCCTGATAATAAAGATGGTCCTCAGACATTTCCTCAGGTTTTATGCAATGCAATTGACTATAGTCAACAGGAATTCATCATTAAGAGTGATCTCTTAGGCATTCACAAGGCTACTGCACTATGTGAGCAGTTGACTTCCTAAAGAATGGAGGAAAAACTCCCAAAGGAAGTAAATTTCCTTACATACTGGGGCTTTATTTTGAAAACACCAGGTAACTTTGTAGGTTGAAATACTCTTCTTGAATGGATAGACTGTTGGACTTATGAACAGGAAATCTGAGTTCACATTCTGTTTCTAATGCTTTCTAGTTGTGAAACTCATGGGAAATGTCTCTTAACCTTAACTTGGAACAGTGCTGGTTCTGTAGTCAAGAAAAACTAAGTTCATACTTAACCTCAGATAATATTTTTAAAGTAAAGTGCCTGGCACATAGGAGACACAATATCAGTGCTAGCTATTATTATTATTATTGTTCTTGTTGTTCTTATTAAACTCTTTGAGCTTTAGTCTCCTTTAATACAAAATGACAATATTAATTAATAACTACATCCCAGGGTTGTGAGCTTTAATTAAGATTCGATATGTAAAACAATATGAAAAATTGAAGACTCATAATAAAAATTAGTTATTTCTCTCCCTTCTTTTTCCACCTTGTCTAAAAATAACATTATGAACATAATATGATCGTGAAGCTTGTTAAATCATCCACTCATGGATTCCTCTTTTTTTGAGAACAATGTCATATGATAAGGTTTCTATTTTTCATCCTGTCATGTCAACAACAATCAAGTCAAATATAATAATATAATTTACTTTTACTTTCATCTGTTATTTTCACTTGTCAGGCTTGCTCATGATAAATCCTCAAGAAAGTTAATTCTGTGCACATTTTTCAAAAACACTAAAGGTATTGGAGGTAAAGGGACAGGGAAAGGGCAAAAAAAAACTTGAAGGAGGACCATCTCTTAGTTTGAAGGAGGGAAATGACATATAACATGTACCATCTGCCTCAGAAGTTGGTCAGAATCTTAAATAAACTCTTAATGACCCAGGTTTACACAATGTGTTTGTTCTGAAATATGCACTTATGTTCCTATGTCAGCCATTAATTTGAAAACTGTTACAAGGCCATAACAACCTTTTTTTATATGCCCAATAAACAAGAGCCCAACTCAGCAGATCACTCTTATGCATGGTATTGTTTTATTAGTGTAATAGCATAATGGCAATAATTCATCCAGTGGTTTATTGGCAATGAAGCAAATAAATGCAGTTAAATATACTTCATGATGTGGTAATTTGCAATTGCAAAACTGAGCATCTCTGATTGTGCATCTTGGGACCTAGAATGTCATGCCTGCCTCCATCATCCTTTCCTTAGCATCAGAGAATCTCAGAATCCATCTTGTCCAACCTTCACTTAAGAATACTTTCTACTACAGTACTCAGACGTGATCATCAGCCTTTTCTTGAAGACTTCCAGAGAGATAGGATCATAAGTTCATTTATAGCTCAAAGGGACTTTAGGATTCAGCTGGTCACAGTTATTGATTTTATAGGTTTCTTTTTATAAAGAGCTACAATCTAATTCAGCTCTCATTTTACAGTTAGGAAAAGTGATGTCCACAAAGTTAAAAGTACATACCCAAAAGGCAAACAGGTGGCACAATAGTTAGAGCATTAATCTTGCACTCAGAAAGGCCTGGGCCTAAATTTGGTCCAATCATTCTCTAGTTGTGTGACCCTGGGCAAGTCTGCCTTGGGCTCAGCTATCTGTCTCAGTTTCTTTAGCTGCAAAGTGAGAATAATAGCAATAATTACATCCTAGGGTCTAAGGATCAAATGAGATATTTATAAAGCACTTAAACCCTGTACCTGGTATATGATAGTCTCTTAAGTGTTTCTTTCCTTCTTTTTTCAAAGGATCATATGGGTAGTAAAAAGAAAAGCCAGGATTCACACTCAAGTCTTCTCTTGATAATGGTATTTTTGTACTAGGCCATGCTACCTTCCCAAATTAATACCCCTGGAAACTCCTTGGTCATGCCACTTTTAAATAACTTTAATTGTCCACATAAGGCATTCTTTGGCCTTAGTAATATTGAAAGGACATTAAGAAAATCAGAATTTCCAGCCTTATGGAATGGAGCCAAAAGTTCCCAATTCTCTCCCAACCTCTAAACGCATAGGATGAATTTTCTGTCAGATTTAAATCTTTTCACTTTTTCCAAATATTCTCTGGGCCCATGACTCATAAACCAGCTGCAGGGAATCTATGTTCTATAGCACCCACAGACAGGCTTCCTTGAGTTATTATAACCAATTTTCCAGTGTCTTCCCTTCATGGTGGCCAGATAACCTGTAACCAGCCTTTTTGCTTGCCTAGATAAAAGCCTCTCTTTCTTCTTTTAGTTTTCAGTGCTACCTCAAATCAGCTTTGCTTCTTTCTTCTTCCATTTGGTCCTGTGTACCTGAACCTGAGGCAATTACGTCACCTGAAAGCTTTGAACATCAGTGCTGTGATCAGCCAGGAGAGCAGTCCAATTTCCACTTTGTTCAAACATAGCTTTCCTGTCTTGTCTGAGAAAGTGTCTGCCAATTCATTTCTTTCTTCTTATCAGCAAAGCACATATATACCCTACTCATGTTTCTTAATATAAAACACAGGGAAAATCCCCAAGCAGTTGGGAGGCCAGTTAGCGTAAACACTGCCCAGATCTCTGCTCTCATCCCACAGCAGGCACTTTTGTTTGCCATCAAATGAGAAAGCTATTTGACAGGACTCTGCTTTTGTGGATGCCACTCATTTGAAATTGTCAGCCTTTGATAATGGTCTCTTTTAAATAGTTTCTACTGGAGCAGATTTTCTCTTTGAAAGACTAAAAAATATGCTGAGTGTCTTAGACCAAAAAGCCTAATTCATTTTTTGAGAAACCCTTAACAGAGTGGTAGGGGTCCTGTGTTCCATGATATTTTACCAAGGAGACTGACCCAAGAGATCACATTCATGCTTTCATATTTTTTGTGAAGTGGAGCAATATGGATAGCACAAAAGCTATGACAAAGCATTTGCTTTACTTTCTTACTATTAATTTTATTATGAATTCCAACCAAGCTTGAGATACAATAGGACAAAGCAAAAGTAAGTATAGAATAGAGAATGCAGGAAGGAGTGAGGAGTCTCCTTTTAAATACTTTTCATTAACTTCACTATTTCTGTTCCAGGGCAGACAATTTATTTGTTTGTCTCCATCTTCTGTTTTTGAGTGTTCCATTTTGTTTTCTAGACCTTTGTGTCTCTCCCTGCTAACTCTCCTCACCCCCAAGGATATGAGATATTTTCTGTCTGATTAAAATCTATTGATTTTCACCAAATGACATCTGGGTCTTTGACTAGCAGAGCAGTCAGCTGTGTTTGATGGCATCCAAGGATAAGCTTCCTTGAATTGCTGTAACCCATTTTCTGGTATCTTCCCTTCAAAGGCAGCCAGATAACCTATAACCAGCCAGCTTGCTTTCCCAGATAAAAACTGAGTGTGGGAGACAATGAGAATGTCTGGGATAAGAGTGGTCCAAAGAAGAGGAAAGGATACTATTTGTGTCTCTTTGTCCTTCTTTATGAACCCCTGAATGGTTAATGTCACTACCAGCACTGCTCAGTTCCACAACAATGAATATTTATTGCACACCTACTGTGTTCCCAGGCCTATGTTGGGCTTCAGGAGAAATAAGAATATAAGACACCATTCCTGCCATCAAGGAGCTTATAGTGTGGTTGGGTAGGCAGATTCTTAGGCATAAATTATAAGCCAGAATACCATCTCTGATCTATTATCCCATATATAACTTAGTTGATAAGGCTTAAGAAAGTTAGTTAATTGGCCAAGGGAATATCACAATTTAGCTATAGTAGGAATCGAACTCATATTCTTTATTCTGGATCCAGGACTCCATTATACTATATTCATTTAATTTTCAGATTTGTATCCTGATACATGCCAAATTCTGATTGTGACTGGAGTTCAGGGAAAGATATAATCTATAAAATGGAAGATAGATATGAGTAAGAATTATGAATTTCTAGCAATGAGATCTTAGTCCATTTTTTTTCCTCCAAACCATCCATACTAAAAAAAAAAAAAAAAAAAAACACTATGGTGTTTTGCTATAATATATGTAGTGATCTAAGGAGATGATGGACCCTTGAAGAAAAAAAAAAGGTCATTTTTGGCTGCTGCCCATAGCTTCATTAAATGTATCATTTCAAGTCCTAAATGCTTCCATATTTATTTAGCTACCATATTTGGTTTTGTTGTTTTAAACTATGATACTAAACTAAGATGCCTTTCTTTGTACTTTTAATACTTAGCACAATGTCTGGGACATAGTAGGTATTTAACGAATGCTTGTTTTGTAATTAATTTTATAAATTTTGTGTTCAAATGCCAATGACACTAGATAAAATGTGGATATTAAGACAAAATGAGAGATAGATGGTTTGTTATAGTTATTGTGAAGATGATGCTCATGACTGAAAATAATCCATGGTGGAGATACCATGCACTCTTGTAGACATCAGTAATTTACAATCACAGCTGAATTTCAGATGACAAATTGTAGCTTCAATTACAGTATCTACAACATAGGAGAATAATTATTAAAGAAATTAAGATTCTATCAGAACTTTTTTGAAGTAAGATGACAATTTCTAGTGTAAGACAATGTTTTGGTTAAACAGTAGCATATAAAGGAAAAACCTGAATTTTTGCTGTGAACTGCTGAGTTCAAATCTTGCCTCAGTTACTTATTAATTGGGTGAATCACTAAACCTTTCTTAGCTTAATAATAGCTCCTCCTTCAGAGGATTTTTATGAATAACAAATGAGATAATACACGTGAAGCACTTTGCAAAGCATAAAGCATTACATATATGCCATTATTGCTTCAAGAAAATAATTTTGCCTTGACATTCTAAATATAAACTATATTTGTGAAATTTGCTCACTTTTTTTTCCTTTACTGAAAATAAATTAAAATCTTATCTGCTGGTTTAATTCAATACTAAGCATTTATTAAGGGTCTACTGTTTAGTAGGCACTATGATAAATGCTGGGGATGCAATTATGAAAAAGACAGTCCTTTCCTTCAAGGAGCTTACAATCTAATGTGGGAAGACAACACACAAAAAGAATCTGGAAAGTGGGAAAGAGAAAATACTAAGGGATATCTGGCTCAGGGACATAATGTTCTTATAAGTTCAAGCCAAGCAGAGCTGCAGATAGAAATTGGAGAGTTATTTAGAGAGCCCAGATCCAGGTTTCTATATGGGAGAGCTTTGGGAATAATTTATTTTTCTCCTCTCAATGAGGAAAGGAGACTAATGGAGTTGGAAAGATATTGAATATCCAAAGTTGAGGTAAATAACATGATGATGAGCTTTCAGGTTATCACCTTTTCCTGATTCTTTAGAACATCTTGTTTTTTAGAGTTCAAAATAAACAGAGTTCTGATAGAACGTATTTAGTCTATGTTTTCTGTTTTCTTCCTATACCCTTTTTTGACTTATGCTAGCCACCACGTGTTAAGCTATTAACAAATATCTGTTCACTGGACTAAATGTATCATTAATGAAAGAAATGATGATTGAAGTCAACCTCAAAAGATATTCTAACAAAAAGTATCCTCTTTTTTAGGTGCTGAAAATTGAACCTAGTCATTTCAAGAGAAAGGGAAAAACTAAGAACATGGCTCTGATTGATATTCAACTGGATCATCATGAGCGCTGTGATTGTATATGTAGTTCACGACCACCTCGATAAAAATCAATGGACATCTCTTTTTAAGTGAAAGACCTTTTCATTTTAAGGAGGGTGCTGTAAGAGAACCTTCTCCTATAGACACCAGAACTTTGCTACTAGCCTGCATTGCAATGAGTAAAACTGATGGCTGAATTTCAGCATAGCTTTGCTAATGCCACGGCAGCTAGATATGTGTATTATAGACTTCTGTATCCAAAAATTTAGAACTAAGTTTAATAGTGCTATCTGAGATAAGGTCAACATAAATACACATAATGTATCTGTTTCTATCTATCTACATGTAAATAGGTAGATTGAATGGTTTCTCCAATTTATATAAGCAGCTGTAATAGATTCTACATCTAGATTTATATCTTATTCTCATGAAGCCCTTTGAAGAAGCCAATGAATTGTGAAATGCCATACAAGTTGTCTGTAGAAAAGTCATTTTTGTCTATTTGTGTAAAACAGATTTGAATCTTTAAAATATCAAACTTTTGAAAAAATATATGACTTTTCTTATGTGTACTTCAAAATTGAGAATATAAACATGAAAAAAAATGTGCTTATAAGGAAAAGTTCAAATGTTGAATTGTTAATTCTTTTAAGATACATTAGGTCCTCTCTAGCATAAGCAATAGTAATCCATCCCTCCAATTTTACTAGAATATATAGTTTGCAGAAATATATATTCCTATCATGGGAATATCTATTCATTTGCATTTTGCTGAGGCATGTTAATTTATTTAGCAGCACCTGTCTCTGAAAAATGATGTTCAGAAAGGGATGTTTCTAATGCTGCAAATAAAAGATGCACCTTAAGAACCTAAACTCTGAAGGAGAAATACTCATGATTATTCAGACTATATGAAAGTGCTCTAAATTCTTTTTTAAAAAACCAAAAATGCCTTTCCAGGATAGCTTGTAAACTCTGTCATTCTTCCAGATGTTATTTCCTATAAGATGTAGGCTGTTAAAAACCAGAAAGAAGGAGCTTTTGATTGTTAACATAACTGAAAATGGGCTAGAACATTTAATGGCTGAGGATCTAGGCTTAATAGTAGGTTCAAACTCTCTCTAACTGCACCAATTCATTTTTATGTGAACAGCTTTTGTGTTCTTGTCTCTTAGATATATAGAAGTGGATTTATAACAATAATCTGAGCATGGGCTGAAACTGGCAAGCTATCACAAAATATTTATAACTTTAAAGCTCTTGTGTTTTAATAACAAGAAACATTTTATAGTTGTTACATCCTTCTAATCTCATACCTACCAACATGATGCATTTCTGTTTTTGAATCAAACAAAGTCAGGGACTTCTCTAACTCTGTAACTTTATTTAGGAAGTCCTAGGAGCAGCGAAGTAAATATTGTGTTAATGCCAGTTCAGCTCTGCTCTTTCACATGAAATTCCAACTGTTTTTGTTTGTTTATTATTATTATTTATAGTCATTTTTTTCTTTTCTGGCTCCCAAATGTCTATTTAAGAAGATACTTACTAGAGGGGAGGAAAATGACTCACCATTCTGTGAACCAGCCTCTTCATAGAGCAGCACTGACATCAAAATTGCCAGTGCTAAGCCTCTTTTTTATTATTAGTTTTCTTAGGGCTGCTTAAAGTGAACTTCATTTTTCTTCCTGTTTTATAAGATAACAGGACTGCCAGATTTTTCTATGGTGCTAGGTTCATATTCATTAACGGTAGAAGAAAATGTTCAGCTATTCCAAATAAATTGAGACAGGGATCTGGTTAAATCCAGGAGTAGGAAGAATATTGGTACTTTTATGGGCCAGAAAAAAGTCAACACCTACTTTTGATAGTCTTTAATGTTCCTTAAGTTTCCATGGGTTTTTCATTCTGGTTTTGTTTTTGTTTTGGTTTGGTTTTTTTCTGTAAAAGAAAAGAGCTGAAACTTCCCATTTGTCACTTCCTCAATCTCAGAGCATAGTAATGGTTTGGTAAGGGCAATTTCAAGTGTTGAAAAATCCCCAAAATGAAAGTGGTATGCATATTAATGAGGGAGAACCATAAACTTAGTGCACTATGGATTGCCATGATTCTGTTAAAAATTATTCCAATTGGGGTAGCTAGGTGGTACAGTGGATAGAGCACCAGCCCTGAAGTCAGGAGGACCTGACTTCAAATTTGGTCTTAGACATTTAACACTTCCTAGCTGTGTGACCCTGGGCAAGTCACTTAATCTCAATTGCCTCAGGAAAAAAAATATTCCAATCTTTTACATCATGTGACTTGAAGACAACACCCAACATGACTAAAAAAATAAGAACAGTTGAGTTCTCTACCTAACTTTTGCTGCCATAAAAACCCAATATGGGTTCTGGTATAGGTCATATCCAAGTTTTTTGGACAATAGCCAAATGTTCAAGAAGACATTCACTGTTTGGGTTATTTTAAGGGTGGTTTTTTTGGTTGGATATTTTGTTAATATTTTCCCCAGTTATCTTTTTTTTTTCTATTGCATTCCTCTAAAATAGTTAATTAAAGTTGTTCATTGTCATTGTAATGGATAGAACACTGGATTAAAAATCAGGATGGCCTGAGCTTGAATCCTACCTGAATCAACATCATAATAAAGTGGAGATATTCAGGGCGCCCTTAAAATTTTAGATTCACTTATAGCATTAAGAATTTTGGGACTCATATTTAAAATGCTTGGCAAAGATTAAAGTAAAATATAAATCCTAGCTATTATAGGAATGAAAAGCCCAACATCATAAATTTCATTCCCCTCAAATGTTAATAAATCCAGATTTTCATATGATTTATTTATATGGGATGTCATTCTTTATTCAATGGATGTTTGTAGGGCAGAACACTTTCCTAAGTACAATTTTTATGTGTTATAGCTATCCCCACCTCCAAACAACAGCATTTTATTTTCTATATCAAAACCTAATGTCTCATCTTCCTGGAAAATAAATATTGCTTTTGAAAGAAAGTGTGCAATGATTATTTTGCGTACAAATACAATTTTTAAAAGCTGTGCAGTATTCCAAATTTATATTCACAACTGTATCCAGCTGTTTGAAATTAAGTGGCATACAGACACGATAGTGTGATTTCACAGAATTTCATTTCAAAATGCAGAAAACTACAGATTGCTAACTGGACCATCCACTTCTATATGATCAATTGCCTGTTAAACATGCCATAAGGGAAAATGAGATAGTTGCCAAGCAACTTGTTTTGAAGCAACACCTTTTTATCTTGCATCTCTCTCAAAAAAAAAAATTCAGTATCCTCACTTGTATCCTAAAAGCAACTCTGCTAGAACCTCACTGGGTCATCATTGTCCTTGCCATGATTAAACCCCTTCTCTGAAATGCTCCTCTGTTCTAGTTGGGCACCCAGCCTCTAGAACTTTAAACTTGTAGCATGGGCAATCTGTCACCTGATTTACTACCAGTGACTGGGGTATATGAACAATTCAAGGAGAGCTAGCACCTCTGGAGGGAAGGCTTGCTGAACCCTTTTCAGGGCTTTTCATCCATTTTTTGGTGCCCATCTTCATCCAATTCTCACCTGTGGCTTCAAGAAGCTGTATAACGCACAGTAGCTATACCCTGGTAACACTCTCAGCACATAGATTAAACTGTTTAAAAGTAGTGAGCAAGCCTAAAATTTGTGAATTAGGAGAATGTCTACCCCAGGCATTTTTGCCTTTAATTTCACCCAGGAATAAGCAGATGAGAATAATTTCACCCAGAAACAAGCAGATGAGAATAATTTGTTCCAACAGGCACAAAGGTGACTGAAATAGGCACTCTGAAATTCTTAGAACTTGGTTAGACATCAAAAGCACCAAGGTCCTCCACTGCATCCCAGACCATCACCACTTATCTTGATTTTTATCCTGATACTGGATTTTGATGACTCTGGAAGAGAGAGGCTGACAGCTTTGCAAAACTCTGCCCCACTTAAATCTGGTTTATACTGGAGTCAGAATATCACCCCTGTGATGTCATAGGTCTTCTTCAAAAAATGAAGGATGAAAAACAATAGAATACCAGACTTGAAGTCAGGAAGATAAGGTTCAAATTTTATTTCAAGTGCTTACTAGTTATATGACTCTGGTCAAGTCATATAAGTGCCCTGGCAGTTCCTTGTATGTAAAATAAGGAGCTTGGTATAAATGGTTTCCAAAGTCCCTTCTGCAGTAAGTTGGACTGATTCGGATATCTCAGTTTCCCTTACAGAACCTGCTGTACACATAGCATGGTGTGCCATAAGTTTGCTGAGATTGAGATTGAATTATATCTGCAGAGGCTGAGTGGCTTATTTTGGTCCCATGTGTTATTTTTTTAATAAATTAATTGAGTCAGAGTAACCTGAAAGGCTGTTTGGTCCAAACTTCTCATTTTTCATAGAGCAAAACTAAGACCCAGAGAGGTTAAATAATTTGCTGAACATCACATAGAAAGTGAACAAGAAAGGTAAAATTTGAATGTAAGTTCTCTTTCTGTTTGGTTTGGGGCGTTTGTTTCTAATTTGGACCTGGGATTTCATTTGTGTGAGGAACTTCCAGTGTGTAAAATCCCTCCAATATTTCATGTTCATCTGCAGCATACATTCCTAGAGAGTTGATGAAGCTAGAGGTATCACTACTAGCCTGCTGAGGCAGGATTAAAGGGTCTCAGTTCCTGATCTGTGCTGTGATTAAGAACCTGAAGCTGATTTGCACTCACCTTTTACCCAAGTGAGACAGATCCTTCCTGAAGTCCTTCTAGGTTATATTAAGCTATGAAAATGGTTCACTCCATCTTTTTGTGGATTCTGTCACTCCAGAATCTATGTAGAAGCTTTATTTAATGTCATTTATGAGGGAAACTAGAGAGCATTCAGGCAACCTCCTGACTTCCCTCTGCCATTTTGGTTCTGCCTTCTAGAGTTATTACTACATCAAGAGACTCTTTCACCTCTGATTAAGGGAATTTTTGCTGACGTAGCCTTATCACTGAATGGGTTGCTTCAGTCAACATGAGACCTGTTAAAAGCCCTTGGCTTAAAAAGACCAAGATCTCCCACAGCATTCAGGGTCATCCTGATCTATATCTGGCCACTGGATTATGGTGAGTCTAGATAAGAAAATGAGAATGATGACTTTTCACAGCCCTCCCTCTCCCTAATGCAAGTCACTTGCATGTCATAGCATCACCATCCTGATATCATGGTTGTTTTCAAGAACAAAGGACAAACAGTAACAACAATAATGACCAACAGAGAGGATTAAATGACAACCATGATCTTGCAGCTAATTGTTTCAGGTCAGGACTTGAATACAGGTCTTCAAACTCCAAATATAAATCGAGGCCTGCCCCCTAGCTATTTTAATAAGCTCTGGCTCAAGACCAAGGATCTAGTCCAACCTCATCTTATACTGCACATAAGGAAATGGAAATCCACATAAAAGGTATAAATGACTTCTTCAGTATCATATACTTTGGAATTTAAACCCAAGCCAGGGTTCTGTCTAGATTGGTCATAGATATATTCCCTCAGAGATTAAATTAATCATCAGGAACATCAACTCTCTAATTAAGGTGTGTTTGGGCATGTATATGATTGATACAAATAGTTTTTTCTGAATGTTTTTGAGTTGCTTTCACATTTTAAAAAATCATTGAAGCCAAAACATCAACAATATTAAATTATAAATGTACTAAAGATTTTTCACTGCCTATTTTCTGAAATGGTATATTGGTCCAATTTTAATCCTAGAATGCTAACTCAACAGATGTCCAATTTGTTCCTATTCTCCTAGGGTCCTCTTAGTGCAACATGAAATGAAAAGCTTCAAATTAGTATTCAGGACTATAATCCTAGGAGATACAATTTTGCTTATTGACAGCCCTCATCAAATATGTTGGAAGACAGAATATTCATAATTTACAGGTTTTATTGACATTCACTCCAAAGCTGTTGTGTTTTAAGTTAAATATGACATCTCCTTTCAAACACTTCAACACAAGTGATATTACCCACAGAAATCCCCCAGAACAAAATATTCTGCTGCAAATAATTGAAAAGCAACCACTTAATTTGGGATTCTGCCTTTCCTGCTAAGTTTATTTCTCTTGCATTTTTGTTAATTAACTTGTACCTTGGCATTTCTCAAATCTCATTCCTAGATGCCATTATCTAATAACTCTACACTAGATTTAGTTAGAAGAAAGTAGAGCTAATTCCATAATAAAGGTTAATGTACCAGGTGCAGCAGAATCATAAGCCAAAAAAATCTTCACTCCTAAATTTTGCAATTACTCTTAAGAGTTGCCATTTGTGTGTGTGTCTGTGTGTGTTTGTGTGTGTGCATGCTCAGGAGCTCAGGAATATAACTCTGGTTTGGATTCAGGTTTTCAAACAACCCCAAGGTTAATGCATCTTCTTTCTTTTTAGAAACATACATGGGCAGAATCCTTCAACAACCCGTTCTTTGGGGTCATACACAGTTGTGTCTGCTATCTTTGCTGCTATTTTTCTTCTTCTCTCCAATTTCACTTTCTTTTCCTTCACATATAGTCTCCTCTCTACTCTGTTTATTATTTTGAAGTAAGGCCCAATTTTTAATTCTAAGTATCCCTTTAGATTTTACATCAATTCCTCAAAGGAGCACCATAATTCTCCAAAATGACACCATTAGATGAGACCCAGTACAAAGTATGTGAATTTTGGATTTATAATCTTCAGGAATATAAAAGTACACAAATGAATTTTTTTTTCATATTGTCCCAGTAAGTAATGACTCAGCCCTCAGGTAACAATTGCACCATTACACATAACGGATCCATTTGACTTGAACACCTCCTAGATAGGAACTACCAACTAAAGATATGTCTATGGCTTGAGATCATGTAAGTAGGATAGGAATGTTTAGGTGATATAAAAATAAAAGCAACAGAACTTTGGTAAAGGTGAATAGAGAAGAGACAGCCATTTTCCAGAAATAATATTTTACCCTTTGGGCATAAGCCAGGCCCAAGGGAAAGAGAATGTGTGAAGAGCCCTTCTGAAACCATGGGTAGAGACATACAGGTTGTGCAGATCAGGGAATAAGGAAGGAATTAAATTGTCCGGCTGAGTCAAACCTACTCTGCCAAGACAAAGAGACAAGGTCCCCAAATTCTTGAATTATCTCCATGAGTTGGATATTGGCCCGTTCTGAGAGTATACAATGATTGGGAAAACCTTGGGTATATACACCTACCAGTAAATTCCTGGGGAATAAAACTTCCCAGTTCCCTGTGAAAGTGGATAGAAGAAGGAGTTCAGATCTCAGGTTTCATATTTTCTGCAGACAAAAATCTTCATTGACTTAGAAACTCCTTTCGTTGCTTTGATGTATTTGGTTCAATTCAATTCTAATATTATTATTTAAGAGTTGAATGCAGTAAGTTTTGATGAATAGCTTCAATTTAAAAGCAGCTGGGACAGAAGAGGTACACTTTCCTTTGAAATTTTTTTCAATTAAGTTCAATTAAAATTGAATTCAATTTCAATTCAAATTTTAATTTAAAAATATTTTTTCTCTATTGCAGTCCTCCCTCCCATACTGAAGACAAAGATAAAAGAATAACTAAACCCTTTAACAAACATACATAGACAAATCAAACAAATTTCCACAGTCCAAAAAATGTATATCTCATTTTATACCATTAGTCTATCACCTTTCCATCAAGAATTAGGTAGCACACTTATCCCTTGCCCTCTGGAATAATGATTGGTGTTTGCATTAATCAAAGTTCTTATGTTTTCCAAAATTGCTTGTTGCTATATAAATTGTTCTCTTGATCTTGTTCACTTCACTGTGATTCAGATTATAAGAGTCTTCCTAGGTTTCTCTGAAACCTTTCTTTTCATCAATTCCTGTAGCATAAAAGTAGTCCATTAAATTCATATGTCATAATAATTTGGCCATTTCCCAGTTGATGGACATCAAACCATCTTAAATACACTGCCACTACAAAAATAGTGTTTATAGGTATTTTTCCCTTTTCTTTATGGGATGCACTTTTTTTGTAGTGGAGGCATCTCAATTAAATTAAATTATTATTTTTTTATTAAAACTTTTTATTTGTATAACATATGTATGGGTAGTTCCCCAGCATTGATCTTTACAAAGCTTTCCATTACAAATTTTACCCCCAGTCTCCTCCCCTCCCCTAGATGGCAGGAAGTCCACTACATGTCAATAATGTTGAAATACGTGACAAGTTGTGCAAAAAAAATCCTGTCTACAAGAAAAAAAAAGAAAATCAGAGAAAGGAAACACAATGCAAGCAAACCTCAATAGAGAGCATGAAAATGTTATGTTGTGGTCCATATTTCATATCCCTCTCTCTGGGTGTATATGGTCTTCTTCAGTGAACAATTGGAACTGGTTTGAGACAATTCTTTGTTGCAGAGAGCCATGTCCATCAGAATTGATCATCATGTAATATTGTTGTTGCTGTGTATAATGATCTCCTGGTTCTGCTCATTTCACTCAGCATCAGTTCATGCAAGTCTCTCCAGGCCTCTCTGAAATCGTCCTGCTGGTCGTTTCTTACAGAGCAATAATATTCCATAACATTCATATACCATAGTTTATTCAACCACTCTCCAATTGATGGGCATCCCTTCAGTTTCCAGTTTCTAGCCACTACAAAAAGGGCTGCCACAAACATTCTTGCACAGGTGGGTCCCTTTCTCTCCTCTAAGATCTCTTTGGGATATAGGCCCAATAGAAACACTGCTGGGTCAAAGGGTATGCACAGTTTGACAACTTTTTGAGCATAGCTCCAAATTGCTCTCCAGAATGGTTGGATCCATTCACAGTTCCACCAACAATGTATTAGTGTCCCAGTTTTCCCACATCCCCTTCAACATTCATCGTTATCTTTTCCTGTCATTTTAGCCAATCTGACAAATGTGTAGTGGTACCTCAGAGTTGTCTTAATTTGCATTTCTCTGATCAATAGTGATTTGGAGCAACTTTTCATATGACTAGAGATGGTTTTAATTTCATCATCTGAAAATTGTCTGTTCATATCCCTTGACCACTTATCTATTGAAGGGTGGCTTGAATCCTTATATATATGAGAAAATTCTCTATATATTTTAGAAATGAGGCCTTTATCAGAACCATTAACTGTAAAGATGATTTCCCAATTTGATGCGTCCCTCCTAATCTTGTCTGCATTAGTTTTATTTGTACAGAAACTTTTTAACTTAATATAATCAAAATTATCCATCTGGTGTTCAATTAGGAGTTCCAGATCTTCTTTGGACATAAATTTATTCCATCTCCACAGGTCTGAGAGGTAAACTATACTACGTTCCTCTAATTTGCTTACAATATCACTCTTTATATCTAGATCATGAGCCCATTTAGATCTTATTTTGTATGGGTCAAGCCCTAATTTCTTCCACACTAGTTTCCAATTTTCCCAGCAGTTTTTGCCGAATAATGAGTACTTATCACAAAAGATGGGGTCTTTGGGTTTATCAAACACTAAATTGTTAAAGTTATTGCCTAGATTATCCTGATAATCTATCCTATGGCACTGATCGACTGCTCTATTTCTTAGCCAGTACCAAATAGTTTTGATGACCGCTGCTTTATAATATAGTTTTAGATCTGGTACAGCAAGGCCACCTTCATCTCCTGGTTCTGCTCGTTTCACTCAGCATCAGTTCATGCAAGTCCCTCCAGGCCTCTCTGAAATCGTCCTGCTGGTCGTTTCTTACAGAGCAATAATATTCCATAACATTCATATACCATAATTTATTCAGCCACTCTCCAATTGATGGGCATCCCTTCAGTTTCCAGTTTCTAGCCACTACAAAAAGGGCTGCCACAAACATTCTTGCACATGTGGGTCCCTTTCCCTCCTCTAAGATCTCTTTGGGATATAGGCCCAGTAGAAACACTGCTGGGTCAAAGGGTATGCACAGTTTGACAACTTTTTGAGCATAGCTCCAAATTGCTGTCCAGAATGGTTGGATCCGTTTACAGTTCCACCAACAATGTATTCATGTCCCAGTTTTCCCACATCCCCTCCAACATTCATCGTTATCTTTTCCTGTCATTTTAGTCAATCTGACAAGTATGTAGTGGTACCTCAGAGTTGTCTTAATTTGCATTTCTCTGATCAATGGTGATTTGGAGCAACTTTTCATATGACTAGAGATGGTTTTAATTTCATCATCTGAAAATTGTCTGTTCATATCCCTTGACCACTTATCTATTGAAGGGTGGCTTGAATTCTTATATATATGAGAAAATTCTCTATATATTTTAGAAATGAGGCCTTTATCAGAACCATTAAATGTAAAGATGATTTCCCAATTTGATGCTTCCCTCCTAATCTTGTCTGCATTATTTTTATTTGTACAGAAACTTTTTAACTTAATATAATCAAAATTATCCATCTGGTGTTCAATTAGGAGTTCCAGATCTTATTTGGACATAAATTTATTCCATCTCCACAGGTCTGAGAGGTAAACTATACTATGTTCCTCTAATTTGCTTACAATATCACTCTTTATATCTAGATCGTGAACCCATTTAGATCTTATTTTGTATGGGTCAAGCCCTAATTTCTTCCACACTAGTTTTCAATTTTCCCAGCAGTTTTTGCCGAATAATGAGTACTTATCACAAAAGATGGGGTCTTTGGGTTTATCAAACACTAAATTGTTAAAGTTATTGCCTAGATTATCCTGATAATCTATTCTATGCCACTGATCGACTGCTCTATTTCTTAGCCAGTACCAAATGGTTTTGATGACCGCTGCTTTATAATATAGTTTTAGATCTGGTACAGCAAGGCCACCTTCATCTGCCTTTTTTTCATTAAACCCCTTGAAATCCTTAACCTTTTATTTTTCCAAATGAACTTTGCTACTATTTTTTCTAGATCTGTAAAATAATTTCTTGGGAGTTTGATTGGTATGGCACTAAATAAGCAGATTAGTTTGGGTAGTATTTTCATTTTTATTATATTCGCTCTGTCTACCCATGAGCACTTAAAGTTTTTCCAATTGATTAGGTCTGATTTTATTTGGGTGCAAAGTGTTTTGTAGTTTAGTTCACATAGTATCTGACTCTTCCTTGGCAGATAGATTCCCAAATATTTTATCCTATCATCCGTTATTTGGAATGGAATTTCTTTTTCTATCTCTTGCTGCTGAAATTTGTTGGTAATATATAAAAATGCTGATAATTTATGTGGATTAATTTTGAATCCTGCAACTTGGTAAAGTTGTGAATTGTTTCTAGTAGTTTTTTTTATTTGAGTCTCTAGGGTTCTCTAAGTATAGCATCATGTCATCTGCAAAGAGTGATAATTTGGTTTCTTCATTACCTACTCTAATTCCTTTTATCTCTTGTTCTTTTCTTATTGCTAAAGCTAACATTTCTAATACAATATTAAATAGTAATGGTGACAGTGGGCAGCCTTGTTTCACTCCTGATCTTATTGGGAATGGTTTTAATTTGTCTCCATTACATATGATGCTTGCTGATGGCTTTAAATAGATGCTACTGATCATTTTAAGGAAAAGCCCATTTATTCCTATACTCTCTAGTGTTTTTAATAGGAAGGGGTGTTGGATTTTATCAAATGCTTTTTCTGCATCTATTGAGATAATCATATGGTTTTTGATAGTTTGGTTATTAATATAATTAATTATGCTGATAGTTTTCCTAATATTGAACCAGCCTTGCATCCCTGGTATAAATCCTACTTGGTCATAGTGTACTATCCTGGGGATGACTTTCTGTAATCTCATTGCTAATATCTTATTTAAAATTTTTGCATCAATATTCATTAGGGAAATTGGTCTATAGTTTTCTTTCTCTGCTTTCACCCTACCTGGTTTAGCTATCAGCACCATATCGGTCTCATAGAAGGAATTTGACAGTATATCTTCCGTCCCTATTTTCTCAAATAGTTTATATAGTATTGGAATTAATTGTTCTTTGAATGTTTGGTAGAATTCACATGTAAATCCATCTGGCCCTGGAGATTTTTTCTTAGGGAGTCGGTTAATAGCTTATTGTATTTCTTTTTCTAATATGGGGCTATTTAAATAGTTTATATCCTCTTCTGTTAACCTGGGCAATCTATATTTTTGTAGATATTCCTCCATTTCATTTAGATTATCAAACTTACTGGCATAAAGTTGGGCAAAGTAAGTCCTAATTATTGCTCTAATTTCCTCTTCATTGGAGGAAAGTTCTCCCTTACCATTCTTGAGACTAACAATTTGATTTTCCTCTTTCCTTTTCCTTATCAAATTAACTAAAGGCTTATCTATTTTGTTGGTTTTTTCGTAGAACCAACTCTTAGTTTTATTTATTAATTCAATAGTTTTCTTATTTTCAATTTTATTAATTTCTCCTTTTATTTTTAGAATTTCCAATTTGGTATTTAATTGAGGGTTTTTAATTTGTTCTTTTTCTAGTTTTTATAATAACAAGCCCAATTTGTTGATCTTTTCTTTCTCTATTTTATGCAAGTAAGCACCTAGAGATATAAAATTGCCCCTTATAACCGCTTTGGCCGTATCCCACAAATTTTGGTATGTTGTCTCATTATTGTCATTCTCCTGGATGAAATTAGTGATTGTGTCTATGATTTGTTCTTTCACCCATTCATTCCTCGGGATTAGATGATTTAATTTCCAATTAACTTTTGGCCTATTTTCTCCTGGCCTTATATTGCATGTGATTTTTATTGCATCATGATCTGAAAAAAGATGCATTTACTATTTCTGCCTTTCTGCATTTGATTTTGAGGTTTTTATGCCCTAACACATGGTCTATTTTTGTGTAAGTTCCATGGACTGCTGAGAAAAAAGTAAACTCCCTACTGTCTCCATTCAATTTTCTCCATAGATCGATCATACCTAATTTTTCTAACAATTGGTTTATTTCCCTAGTTTCTTTCTTGTTTATTTTGTAGTTTGATTTATCTAATTCTGAGAGAGCAAGGTTGAGATCCCCCACTAGTATAGTTTGGCTGTCTATTTCTTCTTGCATCTCTCTTAATTTCTCCTCTAGGAATTTGGATGCTATTGCACTTGGTGCATATATATTTAGTATTGATATTGCTATGTTATCTATGGTACCCTTTAATAAAATACAGTTTCCTTCCTTATCTCTTTTGATTAGATCTATCTTGGCTTTTACTTGATCTGAGATAAGGATTGCTACCCCTGCTTTTTTTTGTTCACCTGAAGCATAATAGGTTCTGCTCCAGCCTTTTACCTTCATCCTATATGTGTCACTATGTTTTAGATGTGTTTCTTGTAGACAACATATTGTGGGATTCTGGTTTTTAATCCAGTCTGCTATCTGCTTCCGCTTTATGGGAGAGTTCATCCCATTCACATTCACAGATAGAATAACTAATTCTTTATTTCCTGCCATCTTATTTACCCAAGTTATGTTTTCCCCTTTCCTTTCCCCTTTCTCCCTTCCCCCCCACCTCAGTACTTTGCTTTTGATGACCCCCTCCCCCAAACAATACTCCACCCTTTAGATCCCCTCCCCCTGTTTTTACTCCTTTCCCCTGATTCTTCTGTTTTCCCTTCTATTAGTTTATCCCTTTCTTTTCCTTCTTTCCCTCCCACTTCCCTCTAGCAACAGACAAGTTTTTATGTGAAATCAAGTGTCTGATATACACTTTTAGAGCCCAACCTGATGAGAGTAAGATTTACACAATGCTCATCTCCCTCCCTTCTTTCTCTCAATTATATTAGGTTTTCTTTGCCTCTTGAAGAGATTTTACCTTGTTTATACCTCCTTTTTTTTTTAGATCTTATTTTACCACTTTTTCTCTCTTTTCCCTAGTATGATAACCTTTCCCCCTCTAGTTTTCTTTTTCAGATTATCAAAGTAATATCTAGTTAATTATACCCCCAAACTTTAAGTATCCCCATAGTAGAAATAAAGTTCTCAAGAGTCCTTTCCTTTTTACCTTTTTATGCTTCTCTTGAGTTCTGTGTTTGGATGTCGAATTTTTTGTTCAGATCTGGTCTTTTCATTACAAATAGGTGAAATTCACCTATATCATTGAATGATATCCCTGGAGGATAATGCTCATTCTAGCTGGATAGGTTATTCTTGGCTGTAATCCAAGTTCCTTTGCCTTTTGGAGTATCTGATTCCAGGCCCTTTGATCCTTCAGTGTGGAGGCTGACAGATCCTGTGTGATTCTAATTGTTGATCCTCGGTATTTGAATTGTTTCTTTCTAGCTGCTAGCAGAATCTTTTTTTTGGTGTGATAGTCTTGAAATTTAGCCACGCTATTCCTTGGGGTTTTAATTTTGGGGTCTCTTTCAGGAGGTGATTGGTGAATTCTTTCAGTGGTGATTTTGCCTTCTGATTCTACAATCTCAGGGCAGTTTTCTTTCAGGATTTCCTGGAAGATAGTGTTTAGATTCTTTTTTTCATCATGGCTTTCAGGAAGTCCAATAATCCTTAGATTGTCTCTCCTCGATCTATTTTCCAAGTCAGTTGTTTTTCCTAGGAGATATTTCATATTTTCTTCTAATTTTTCATTTTTTTTGTTTTTGTTTGACTGATTCTTGAAGTCTTATTGAGTCATTCACTTGCATTTGTTCAATTCTTATTTTTAAAGTGTTGTTTTCTTCAGTTACCTTTTTAAGCTCCTTTTGTAACTGGCCAATTTGCTCATTGCACTCTTTCCACTTCACTAATATTATTTTTCAATATATTGGTGTCTTTATCATATCTCTTTGGGAGGGCTTCTTGCAATGACTTCAGTTTATTTTCCCATTTATCCTCCAGCTCTCTTTTGAGATTCTGTATGCAATCTTCCAGAAAGGCCTTTTGAAAAGGGGACCAGTGATGGTCCTTAATAATATCCTCTGGAGTTTTGTCTAAAGGAACCTCAGGATCTGGGGTCAGCCCTTCTCTTTCTCGATAAAAGCTGCCTATGGTGAGAGCTCTCTTTTGCTTCTTCATTTTTTTTTTTTAGACAGTGTGTATATCTCTTTAAGGTTTGGAAAAATGGCGGCTAAAGCTCTTTGCCCTGGGGCAATTTGGTGAATTATTTTAAGGTGCTGGGCCGGTGGGGGCTAGGACTAAGTGCCAATTACTCCTTAAACAAGGCAAGTCTGCCAGAACACCTGCCCCCAATCAGGGCAGAATGTCCCGAGTGCCTCAGATAAACTCCAGGTGTTTGGAGTTTGGAGTTTGGAGATTTTGCCACAATGAGCTGAGTCCCACCCTCACTTCCGGCCTACACCACGCTTTATCCCTCTGTCCAAGTTAGACAAACCTGATGTGAAGTTCTTCAGAGATATCTGCAAGCAGTGTCCAAGTATTTCTGAATTTGTTGACTTGAAGATCAGTTCAGAGGCTTATTTTATTGTTGATTTGAGAGAAGATCTGAGGAGACACAGAGAGTCACGTTTTCACTCCGCCATCTTGGCTCCGCCCCCACTCAATTAAATTAAATTAAATTACAATTAAATCCCCCAACAAGGAGAATCTGGGCTCCCTCTGACAAGGGACAAAACCAAAGGAATAAGTCATCACAGTTTCCTAAAACCCAATGAGAAGCTCTAGAAGCTATTACTAAGATTGCCCCATTCCCCAAAATGACAATTTGAATGAGCATTTACTTAATAACATATATTATGATTCTTACTAGCGAATAAGATAAGGCACTGTTAAATGGTGAGTGGCCCCAGTGTTACACTAATAATGTTCTATATTGTACAAATCTTCTTGTTTTGCCTTCTGAAAAAGTGTTCCATGGACCTGAATTATCAAAATTTTACAGGTCTCCCAGTATCTGGTATAATGTACAGTGTGCATGGTAGCTACTCATAAGTTTGCAAATGAATGAAGGAATAATTTTAAATGACATCTATAATCATATACCAAATATACAGCAAAGTCAGTGCTCAATCCAGAAGCTTCTAATTCTCTAAATCCACTACTCTGTTCACTATGTGGCCCTACTTTTATTTTGTTACTGAAGTGACAAGAGCATATTATCATTTATTAAGCACCTGCTCTGTGCAAGGTGTTGTGCTAGGTACTAAGGATATAAAAACAAAATGGAAAATATTTCCTTCCCTTCTCGTTTGGATTTGGATTGGTATAGCATGTAGTTAGTCAGGCAAGTAGATATAGGATAACTGAAACCACTAACCAGAGGGACCGGGAAAGGTTTCCCACTGGAAATATATTCTGAGTTAAGCCTTCTAGGAATCCAGTGATTCTAAAAAGTGGAACTAATAACAATAGCAAGCATTTATATTGCTTAGAACTTTGTAAATTTTATCTCATTTTCTCCTTAAAACAACCTTGGGAGAGAGAAGTGTTATTATTATTCCCATTTTATAGATGTGGAAATTGAGGCTGTGTGTATATAAATATGCACATACATATACATGTACATATACATATACAAGAGGCAAGAGATAAAATGCCAAATTTGGAAACCAATTTGCTAGGAACATAGAGTGCATTGAGCATAACAAGGACAATAAGCCAGGAAAAGTAGACTGGAATGTGATTTTTAAAGTGTTTTGAATTGGCCAAGTTGGGGAGATTTTATTTCATATGAGAGGCTATAGGATGCCAAAATCAGCAATCCATCTATAAATGGATCCATATATATAAACACTATTCAGTACTCGCTATTATACAAAGATGATAACAAAGGTCCCTGAAGAAAAAGGTACATGCATTATAGGAAGATAACTAACAACCCAAGTCAGTGTAGAAATGGTGAAGCTTTTGGACAGGCTTTATTCCAAAAGTTTGATTTTTTTAACCAATGGTTTAAAATTCATTTCCCCAAAGAAACAATGTAAGAATGAAGATCTAATTTACCTGAAATATAGCTTAATGAGTACTTTAAAAACCTAACCTCCATGCATAACAATATTTCTAAGAGAAAATACTTTGTTGTAGACATGCTGAATTTGAAGTGTTAGTGGGGAAAAGGGTTGGAGAGGTCTTATAAGCTGCTAAAGATATTGGTCTGAAACTTTGGAGAGAAGTCAGGGCTGGAAGGACAGATTGGGGTGGGATTGAGTGAAATACCAAAAAATTCTTCTGTGAAGAAAGAAGACAGCAGTTGAAGACAAATGAGAGAGAAAGAGAGAAGAAACAAATGAGCAGGTAGAGAGAGGTAAACCCAAGAGAAAAATGAATGTAGGTCAGCTTTCCAACACAAGGACAAATATTTGACAAAGTGACCAGGGAAGAAATTGTGGGTTGGGGTGGCCCATGATCCTGGAGTCAGACCCTGGAGAGAGAAGTACTACATCACTATCACTTTGATCTCAGGAAAGGAACTTGCAGCTCAGATTTAGCCCCCAGTAACAGAGTCCCCACTACTGTAAAACTATCTCTAGAGAAGCTAAAATAAGGAGAACCAGGAAAATTATACACACACACACACACACACACACACACACACACACACACACACACACATATATGAGTACAACAATATGAACAGAGACTACAATAAAACAAAATCAAATACTCTGTAATTAAAATGATTGTGCTTATCCCTGAAGAGGTGAGGAAATGTGTCACTTCCTTTTCCAGATAGGTGAAGAACTATGAATGTGGTTAATGTATGAGATGGTATTGCTGAACTGTATTTTAGGGGACCCTGAGGGAACAGAGGTCTTTTAATGCTCATTGATACCAATGATATCATTCCCCTATGATTATTGATTGACTAACCAATTAAAGTATTATTATTAATATTATAATGCAATAATGATTAATTAATAACAATGATAAATTTAAACTAATATAATTATTAATTATAATAAAGAAACTATTGTTATTAAATTATCGGGCTTAATTGGTTTTTAGGTAGGTGTATTCTATGATAATATAGTAAGAAGAGTTGGCACAAAGCACCCCTTCTTCCTAAGTCTATGACACACTCCCTTATAAGAACATATAGAATCTGTGGGAAAAGAGGGTTCAACTTTAGAAATAGCATGTGGCAAAGGGACAACTCACAATTCTTGGAAGGCCTTTTGTCAGAGTACTTAAGATACTCTTAGAGTTTGCCTATTGGGCACCTTATAGATCCTGGAAGCTGCTGTTTCTCAATATGTGTAATTTGTCTTTGGTTCCAAATAATAATAATAGCTATTCCCAAGATAATACTAGTACTGGGTTACTAATGGGAAGTTCAAAATATTCTCATCCTC
Organism: Myrmecobius fasciatus; assembly: GCA_023553655.1. Taxonomy (NCBI): domain Eukaryota; kingdom Metazoa; phylum Chordata; class Mammalia; order Dasyuromorphia; family Myrmecobiidae; genus Myrmecobius; species Myrmecobius fasciatus. The sequence goes on from JAJPUD010015283.1 coordinate 27,421, forward strand.
CAAAGTTCTCAATTTCTTCTGGTTAAGGGGGTATGAGAAGAGACTGAGATGAAGCTTAAGCCAAGGTTCTTTCTTCTCCCCTTCTCCCCAGAAAAGTCTACAAACAAAGGATTTTGAGGATCAAGTCTCCATTTGGAGACTTCCAATATTGACCTGTCAGATACCAAACTTTTTTATTCCAAACTGCCTTACTTGTTTTATAAAAGCCCCATTGAGCGTGACACAGTAAGTTCCTTAGCCAATCTGAACCGATTTTCAGTAGCACCTTGTTTACTTTTCTGGGATTTATTAATTTCTGGGTCTTGTCATTACCAGTTCATTCTGCTGAGTAGCGGGGTGATTAATTGATTGATTCAATCAATTTCAATCCTATACATGAGTCTAGGAGAATGGGTGGGTTAGAGGAAAAGATAGTTCAATCTGAGACATAATGAAATTGATACAACTATGGGATATTCAGATAGAGATTTCTATCAGGTGATTAGAGATGAGAAACTAGAGTTTAGGAGAATATATAAATGTGCAAATTAAAAAGCATTTATTAATATCTTGCTGTTTAGTCATTTTTCTGTCATGTCTGACTCTTGATGACCACATTTGGGATTTTCTTGACAAAGATACTAGAGTGGTTTCCCATGTCCTTCTCTAGCTCATTTTATAGATGAGTAACTGAGGTAAACAGTTAAGTGACTTACACAGCTAGTAAGTGACTGAGACTAGATTTGAACTCAGGATAATGAGTCTTTCTGAATCCACACTCAACACTCTATACATTATGCAACCTAACTTCCTTATTAATCTCTTACTATGTATCAAGCATTGTTAGGCATTAGGGATACAAATCAACCACTCAAAGAACATTTGATAAATACCTGCTATTTATTGAGTATTATGCTGAGATCTGGATATACAAATATTACCTGCTCTCAAGAAACTTGCATTCTATTAGGGAAAATAACATATACCTATATAATAAGCGTATATAAGATTAAAAGAAGATAATTTGGGGGAAGAGCATTAGCAACTTGATGAATTAAGAAAGGCATCATGTAGGAGGAAGCATTTGAGTTGAATTTTGTAGAAGTAATCTAGGAGGCAGTAGAAAGGAGAGAGCACATTTTAGGCATTAAGGACAACTAGTACAGGATCATGGAGGTGAGAAATGGAATAACAAATAAATCAATATTCCTAAGCTAGAATGTGGAAAGTTGACTAGTATAACACTAGTATATGATAACACTGGAAAAGGAAATTTGTTTGTTTTTTTTTATTGTAATTCTTATTTATTTTATTAGATGTTTCTCACTTACATCTTTTTTTTTATTATACTAAATTATAAAGCTTTTTATTTACAAAACATGAGTGACCTTTCAACATTGACCTTTGCAAAAAAACTTTTTTTTTTTCCCCAAGCTTTTCCTTTCCTTCTCCCCACCCCCCACCCCTAGATGACAGGTAATCCAATACATGCTAGATAGGATAAATTATATGACAAATACAGTACATGTATACATATCTATACAGTTATCTTACTGCATGGAAAAGGAAATTTGGAAAGGGCTTTAAACAAGTAGTTTATATTTGATCCTAGAGACAATAGGGAGACACGGAATACATAACTTTGTAAGCTTTGTGCAATATAGACTGGATACACTTGAAGTGGAGTGTACGAATAGGAGACCATTGTGGCAATACAAATGAGAGGAATAAAGATCTAAACTAGGACAGTGGCATTGTGAGTAAGGAAAAAGGGATGGATATGAGAAATACTGTGGAAGTAGAAATAACAAAATGTGATTATTGATTAGATATAGGAAGTGAAACAGAGAGTCTGGTGTTACAAACCTAAGCAGCTTAAAGTATGGTGGTTTCTTGAATACCACCAGGGGAAGGGATATAAATGGAAGGAGAAGGCAATAGGCATTTATTGAGCTATATGCTTTACACACTTTACAAACATTATCTCATTTAATAGAAATAAGGAAGTTTGTAAGGATTTTGTGTTAGACATATGAACTTGAGATGACTGGGATATCTAGTTTGAAGTATTAAATAGGAAGTTAGAATTGTGGGACTAGACCTCAAAAGAGAAACTGTTGTTGAATATTAAGAGTTGTCCCTTTCCCTCTCTTGCTGCTTGAGGAGCCGACCATTACCATGAATGACACTGTAACCATCAGAACCAGGAAGTTTATGACAAACATTTCTTCAGCATAAACAGATTGTTATAGATATCTTTCATCCTGGAAAGGCCACAGTACCTAAAACTGAAATTAAGAAAATCTTGTCAAGATGTGCAAAACAACTCCAGATATCATTTTTGGTTTTGGATTCAGAAACCATTTTGGTGATAGCAAAACAACAGGTTTTGTCATGATTTATGATTCCCTTGACTATGCAAAAAAAAAAAAAAGAACCAACTTACAGGCATGGCTTGTATGAGAAGAAAAAGACATCAAGAAAGCAGCAAAAGAAACATTAGGAACAGAATGAAGAAAGTCAGGGATACTGCAAAAGCAAATGTCAGTGCTGACAAAAAGAAGGAAGGAATAAAAAAGCACAATGGATGATGTTTATCCATTATGCTAATCATTTTCATCAGTACCTAAATAAACTATGAATATTTAGAGCTGAATTTTACCTCCTTAGAAATTATAATCAAACACATAGCAGTAGGTGAGAGTCATCAAATGAGAGATTATAGAGTTGAGAGAAGAGAGCCTACAGCAGAGCCATTACATACACCCAAAATTAGCCAGCAAAATATAAATGATGAACCAGCAAAAGAGACTGAGAAGCAGCTAGTCAGTTAGGAAGAGAATCAAGAAAGAGAAGTCTCACAAAAAAATCAGAGTTGAGAGAGTGTCTGGGAGTAAAGGGTAGTCAACAATGCCAGATACTAGAGAATGGTAATGACATATGAGGAGTGAGAAAAGGTTTTCAGGTTTGATAGATCACTGGTAACTTTTCAGAGAATTGAAAGGTCAAAAACCATACTATGAATGATGAGAAGATAATGAGGGAAGTAAAAGTAACAAGAATGGAGAAGTTTTTTGTTTTGTTTTTGGACAAAACAAAGGAGAGATGTGACAGGTAGCTTGAGGGGATGGGAAGGGCTGCAGAGAGGTGTGCTGTTTTGTTTTTAATTCTAGAGAAGGAAGAGGCTTGGACATGCCTGAAAGAAGCAGAAAAGGAACTAGTAAGTGAGGGAGAGGGTTGTAGGGTAAAAACAATTGCTGGGGCAATCTGCAAAGGATGAAATTGGATGAGGTCAAAGATACTTGTTGCCGGGGGGAAATAAAGGGGTTTTTTTTTTTTTTTTTTTTTTCTGAGAGAGTAAAGGAGGAGAGACTGGCTAATGACGTCAAGGAATTGTTAAATATAAGGATTGGAAGAAGGACCTTATGGGGGGAGGGAGAGGAGAAGAGGAAGGGGAAAGATCAGTATACTGTGATTGGCTTCATATCGCAATGTGTATTAAAAATAAATAAACTTATGACAATAAAAATGAATTTGATTATAGACACATTGAATACAGGAATATCTCAATGTAAACATCTAATAGACAACTTTAAAAAATAGTTTGGGATCCAGAAGTCAGAACTGGAAATAGAGACATCTACCAAGAAAACACCATATATAGCAACAATAAGACTGTACAATGATCCATTCTGATGGACATGCCTCTTTTCAACAATGAGGTGATTCAGGCCAATTCCAATAGACTTGTGATGGAGAAAGCCATCTGCACCCAGAAAGAGAACTGTGGGGACTGAATGTAGGATCACAACATAATATTTTAATCTTTTTTGTTGTTGTTTGCTTGCATTGTTTTCTTTCTCATTTTTTCCTTCTTGATCTAATTTTTCTTGTACAGTGTGATAATTGCAGAAATATGTATAGAAGAATTGAACATGTTTAACAGATTGGATTAGTTACTGTCTAGGAGAGGAGTTGGGGGAAAGGAAGAGAAAAATTTGGAACACAAGGTTTTGCAAGGATAAATCTTGAAAACTATCTTTGCATATATTTTGAAAATAAAAAGCTATTATTAAAAATGGTTTGGGGAATATACTCTGACAGCTATATGTTTGACAGGAATTAAAAGGAATTTTTAGACCCTAATTATGGTAGCTTGAGGTCAGGGACGTTAATTAAGCATTAAGAAAATGATAGAAGAAAAACAGGAAATCTTAGTTTGTGGCTTCTGCTAACTATTATCTGAGTGTAGGTACATAGCCTTAGACTAAACACTTAAAATAACTTGATTCTAACACCATTCTTGGACATTTAAATGGTACAGTAGATAGAATGCTAGGCCTAGAGTCAGGAAGACGGGCCATACATGTTCCCTACATGCGAGTTCTCTAAACATACTGCTTGACCACAAATGATCCTTCTTTGTGTACCCTCACTGTCTTTTCCTTATTTATGTATGTTCTCATTCACACCTCTACCATAGTAACATGGCAAATGGTGGAAGAGTATAGCCTTTGTATGGTATACATATGATATACACTGTGGTATAGTGAAAATCCTTTTTTTTGCCACACAATTTGCTGTGCTATTGATTAGAGCTTTTATTTTGGAAAAAAAATCTGATATTTACTAGCTGTGTGACCATGGACAAAGTCACTTCCATGGATTTATTTTCTCACCTATAAAATGAGAGGATTGAGTTAAACATTTTCTAAAGTCAATTCTACCTCTAGGTATAGAACTTTATGACCCTATTATTTTAATAATGATTATAACAGTAACAACAATAATTATATCTAACTTTTATATAGTGCTAATATTTATATGTGCAAGGCATTCTGCTAAGCATTTATGATCTAGTAACCAAGAACAATTATTTAAAATAAGATTTTAGTATGTGACAGGTTTGGAATGAGCATCTTCCCTGCCTTACCCTGCTCTGACTACCACAAAATAGTTCCACTTTCTGTACTAAGAGGCTGATTCATGCCATATCCAAAATATGTTTTCAGTACTTGACCTGCATCAAAAATTCCTAGTTAAAGCTTTTATTATAGAGGATTTGGGACTGAGAAAAGACCGTTGGATTGAACAGAGATTGTCTGTGAGTCTGAAATATACAATTGTGGTAGTAATGGTGTTATACAACTTAAGGGAATGGGTAATGAGGCTACAGAGAATGTGAGCAAAGATTAGTTATTTGAGAAGCTTGCCCGTGAAAAGGGAGAAAATAGGACAATAAGTTAAAATACCAAAATGTGTTAATTTATTTTTCCAAACTGTCTCCTCTACAAAGCAATTCTGCAATAGTATCTTCAGACTGTTCACAGTTGCCTACTAAGAAGTCCTACATCCTAGTGCTAAGTTGGATAGATTTCAGCTACTTTTGAGCCAAATCACCCTAGCCTTGAAATCTATATAAAGCTCAATTCACTAAAATAAGCCTTAATTGTATGCCTACAAAACCACAGTCAGTCCATGCCCTCCAGAAGCTAACAATACACCAAAGGAAAATAACACATACATAGTTAAATAAATACACAATTCATAAAAGAAAATACAAACTATTTGGAGTGACCAGAAGTAGTTGCATCCATAGGTAGGAAATTTCTCCTCACTGGAGGCTTTAAGCAGAGGCTGGCTAGCCACTTATTAGATAAGTTGAAAGACTTTGACCCATCAGTGTCATTGCTAGGTCTGTATTCCAATGAAATCATAAAGGAGGGAAAAGAACCCACATGTGCAAAAATGTTTGTAACAGCTCTCTTTATGGTAGCAAAGAATTGGAAAATGAATAGGTACCCATCAATTGGGGAATGATTTAAATTGTAGTATATGAAGATAATGGAATATTGTTGTTCTATAAAAATAATGAGCAAGCTGTTTTTAGAAAAGTCTGGAAAGATTTATATGAACTGATACTGAGCGAAACAAACAGAACCAAGAATACATTGTACACAATAACAGCAAGAATGTGCAATGATCAAATATGAAAGACTTGGTTCTTCTCAGTGATTCAATGATCCAAAGCAATCCCAATAGGTGTTAGACAGAAAGTGCTATCTGCTTCCAGAAAAAGAATTGTAAATCAACTTATGCTATGTTCACTTCTTTCGCTGTTTTTTTTTTTTTATCTCTTCCATGGTTTTTCCCTTTAGCTCTGATTTTTCTCTCCCCATGTGACTCATAAAGCAATGTGTATTAAAAATAAATAAGTTTACTAGAAAGAAAAGAAAGAGAATCCTTGATCAGGTACCATTTTTACCAGGTAGCCTTTGACTTCTTTTCCAACTTAGAAATTGTGAGTTTCTGTAATTCTGGGCTTTATTATAATGATTTTGTTTTGTGCTTCCTTGCTTGTATAGATTTTATTAGGATTTTGGGGCTTCTGGGTAAAGTTGTTTTCAATACTTGAGAAGTATGTTAAACCTTTCAGTGATTGTTAAACCACACCTGAGCAATAAAAATTTTCCCTAGTAAATCCCTATCTAAACAAAATTTATCTTGATTATTATGACAAGATAAACTAAAAATTTTGTGAGGGACTGCTTTTCTCCCCCTCCATCTAAATGAAGATACTAGGGTCTAACTTAAAGCTTTTACAAGAAAAATTAAGCAAATTAGTTTCACTGAGAAATACATAGTAAGTACAGTAAAAATATACGGAGTAGAGAGTTCAAGAACATATTAGGATATGTATGAACAGAAGGAGGATTGCAATATATTTATAAAGCTCCCCATGCACACCACCCCACTCAAAATCTATGTTAGGAAGAAAACAAAAAAAAATTGTCCCCAAATCCTAGCATCACTCATTTACTGTATAGAGTTCTGCCCTGTTATAAATGATGGAAATATCCTTTCTTTTATCTTCAAGAACAAATACATTTTTCTGATAGACATTTTAACTATTTTTACATGTAATATTTTTACAAAAGATTGATACTGCTTTTATTTCTTTCTCTACTTTCAACAACAGAGAAAAAGGCAAATAATTTATGCTGACTGTGCTAGACAGATTCATTTAGCCCCTTAGATGTGGGATAAAAGGAAATGAGGTATAAGGATAATGTTTGATGATTGCTACAATGTATTACAAAAAATATATGTAATACACTTCTATAAATTGCTATCCCCAAAGTATTAAAATCTCAAGTTACTCAGAAAAATGGAGAAAAGTATAATGGATGTAAATAGGTTACAATACAATATGAACAAATACAGTAGAAATAATATAAAAGGTATTATTAAAGCGATGGACTAGAACTAGTAAAGGAGGTAGACTGGTCTAAGTATTAGTAAGCCTCTCCTCACTTAACTAGGTTGATCTTTGGAAAGCAAACTAACACCATGATCTTAGTTAAATAATTATATACTCCTGGTATTAGAGAGGTAATCAGCATTATAGTGAAGTCTCTAGAGAAGAATTCTAATTATTAATGAATTCATAAATTCCTTGAAAGTAAGACAATAGAGGGATTTTTGTGAAGAGGCTATTTTTAGATATTGCTAAATGGTGTAATGGATAGAGTACTAAATCTTGAGTCAGGAAGACTTGAGTTCAAATATGACCTCAGACACACTAGATGTGTCACCTCAATTGCCTTACCAAAAAATAAAGAAGTGAAAAAGAAAAGATATCAAATGTTATGGTCCTCATTTTATAGAGACAATTGAAACATAAGTTATTACTTCTATTCTTCCAACAGTCATGACCCCAAGAAATTAGAATAAATTGAGCACTTCTCGTTCTCTCTTCCAGAGTCATCAAAATTTAGTGGTAAGACAAAAGTCAAGGTGATGGGTAATACTCCAGGACACAGCAACTGATCTCAGCATCTTCATGTCTAACCAGGTTCTAAGTGTTCCACTGCACCTGCTTCAGCCACCTTTGTGGCTGTTGGAACAAATCATTCTCATCTGCTCATTCCACCACAGGAAATCCTCACATGCTTATCTTAGAGATCCCCCTACACTAATGGATTTTAAGTTACTCTCAACCTGGTTTAGTTCATATTCTGAGATGGTTTTACTATGTATAACCACTGCATGGACTTCAGTTTATTGGAGCCAGAGGTGAGTTGGGTGAGAGATGGACATCAAAAGTAAGGGGGCTTGGCAAATTGTCACACCTGAGCATTAGTTCTTCCTGAAAGGAAGATATAGCTATAGAGTAGAAAGAAAGTAACTTTAAAGGCTTAAAATGGCTTAAGAGGAGAAGGACCAGGAAAGTCTCTTCAAGAAAGTAACATTTGAAATGCGTCTTGAAAGAAGCCAGTAATATTAAGAGACAGAGATGAGGAGAAATAATTCTAGGCATGAGAAAAATGTAGTGCAAAGACACAGAAAAATGGCAGTTTTTATAAATTGTTTAGAGGGGACTAAAATCCATGTCTCCTAGATGCCAATCTTTAAAGATTTTCATTTCCCATATATGTGAAATCCATACCCTATCATATATAGTTTTCTTCAGTTGCCTTTTCCAGGTTTTTTTTGTTTTTTGTTTTTGTTTTTGCTGAGGCAATTGGAACTAAGTGATTTGCCCAGGATCACACAGCTAGGGAGTGTTAAGTGTCTGAGGCCAGATTTGAACTCAGGTCCTCCTAACTTCAGGGCTGGTGCTCTATCCACTGTGCCATCTAGCTGCCCCATTTTGTTTTGTTTTGTTTTTTTAACATATAACAGAAGTCTATTACCGAAGCAGCTGTAAGCTTTTGAAAAAACAGTAATAAAGCTTCAGAAATGTGAGTATACAAAGATTCACTGTCTTTTCCTGAAATCCTAAAACACAAATCATAGTAGAGAGTGGGACTAGTACTTTCAGGGTCAGAAAGTCTGACCCTTGGTTTAGATTTGGGTTGTAAGACAAAATTCTGAGCTCAGAATCAAGGACATCAAAGAAACACATAAGAACAGGGGACTTCAAGATGAACTCTGGAGTCTACTTTGATTTTTATTTGTGTCTGAGTGAGCACTGTCTTTCCTGAGGGAGGAAGCTGTTTGCTATCTACTTTGTAAAACTATTAAAATAAATATTCCAAGTTGCCTGTAGAAAATAAAAGAAGAATGAGGAACTTGAAAATGCTTTTGTTGTTCATCCAAAACCAGTTCTCAATTCTCATCCTTACTTGCAAAATTGTACCCTAAAAGAGAATTATGCCCTTTTTTCCCATCTTTCATTCATTTTGGCATCAATTATGTGATTCATCACTGTTTCAAAGATATAGACTTTTCAGAAAGCCTCGCCTTCCTCTAGCAATGAAAATGCATCCAAGAAAGCTTACATAGTATATACTAAGCTCACCATGGTTAAGGAGAAGGAAGTTATCAGTTCTCTTCCTGGCCATGAAACAAAACAATATTATCCTTTCCAGGTAGAAAACATCTGCATAAATACTATTTTGGAGGAACATCATACATAAGCATTTATTAGTTGCCAATTAGATATAATACTGTAATATTCTTATTGTTACTGGCATTGGTGTTATTTCCTATGTGACCATCTGCCTTCCAGACATCACCATCTGGATAGCTCAAACTCAACATGTCCAAAATGGACCTCATTAAATTTCCCTGTAAATCCATGCTTTCTTTGAAAACTTTTATATTTCTGCTGAAGAAATTGATTTGGAATGGCTGGATGTAAATAAACATTAGCTATTTACATCCATAATCGGATTTGAGTTTCACAGAAACACTGAGACCTATTTCTATCTCCATTTTAAAAATGGGATAGAGACAAATAAAATACCAGTTAGAATATGCTTGTACAAAGAAATAAATAAAAGACTTCATATTACTATGACACTTCAAGGTTTGCAAACCACCTTTCTCACAACAGCATTGAGTTAGAGACTACAGGTATTATTATTCCCATTATCCAAATAAGAATACTGAATTATCACATAACTACTATCAGATGTGGATTTCTCTTAGGTCTTTCTTACTCTATTTTCAGCACTATGTTATGGTACCTACAATGAAAAGAGAAGGGTATGGTCTAGAGTCATTCTTTGGGCAGAATCCAGTCAATAGAGGATTCAAAAAGTTGGGAGGACAACAGTTTTGATCTGAAACTGAGGAGAAATCCAGGGCTCTGATAGAAATTGCATTCTATCCCCAAAGGCCTTCAAATAAGAGAAATGCTCAGATCATGGACTAAAGGGTAGCAGTTCACATACTCGCAGCTCACAGCTGAAGGTAGAATATACCAAACAACCAAACTCTAAAATGTACTGATGACCTGGGGAAAAGGAGAAGAAGAAAACAAGAGCTACTTTGAGGGGGAGCCTCATAGCAGAAGCTCTCTGAAAAATAAATGTACACATACTTTTAGGTTTAATCTGCATTACATTTTTCCATCACTTTCTTTAATATAGGCAATAAAAAAACAATAAATGAAGTCCTGATTTATAGTGTTTGTCAATTTATTCTGAAAATCTAACAATTCTACAAATACACCCATAGCACAAGCCAGATGAAGGATGGGAACCTTCATTTTTCTTCCAGTGGTAAGCTTCCGGATACATTGGTTA
>JAJPUD010015284.1:0-37931 GCA_023553655.1 Myrmecobius fasciatus
CTCTCTCTCTCTCTCTCTCTCTCTCTCTCTCTCTCTCTCTCTCTCTCCTTTCTTTCTTTCTTACTGGATTCTTACTGAATTTCATATTAGAAAATCCAACTCCAAGGATCTAGCTTTTCAAGATTCTTCTGGTTCCCCTCTCTATCTAGTCCACTAGTATCCAACTCAATCAATCAAAAAACACTTATTAAATGCCTAATGTGTACCAGGCATTTTTCTAAGGCTGGAGATAGAAAAAGAGGTAAAAGAAAGTCCCTATACTCAAAGAGCTTACAATCTAATGGGGAAACAACATGCAAACAAATATATACACCACAAAACTATATACAAGATAAATAGGAATTAGAAAGGGATTTTAGAAGCTGCGTACTGACTTAAAAAAAACACAAATTAACATCATCTATGTTGAAGTGTATTTTCATTTATTTTGTTAAACATTTCCCAATTATATTCTAGTCTGGTTCACCTGATCTGGGGTATTAGCTTTCTCTCCTAAGGTTGTGTCATCAACAAATATTTTTAAGCCCTTAATATACCTGGCACTGTGCTATGCACCGAGAATGTAATGAAAGGTAAAAACAGCAGAGTCTGCAAATTTCATGAGTTTGCCATCTATCCCTTTATTCAAATCATTCATCAAAATGTTAAATAGCAGAAGGCCAAGAAGAAATCCCTAAGAGGCTCAATCACTGAATTCCTTCCATATTGTCATCAGTCTATTAGCCAGTTCTGAATCCATATGCTTATTTTATCATATCTTTCATATCTCTCCATCTTTTCCACAAGAATAGCGTGAAGTACTTTAGCAACACCTTTGCTAAAATCAGGGTAAACTATTTCCATAATGTTCTTTTCACTATGTTTATGTTTATGATTCTCTCATTACAAGTAACAGAAAAAGAAACAAAAATGCTTGTGTCCTAGGTCCAAAAGCAACAGTATACCTTTCATGCACATCTATGTCAAGTTTCACCTATGATTCTTAAAATGTTTCTCAAAATGTGATAGTTAACATTATGATTACAGTTAACAAGACTCCTATAAACTAGCAGATTTTTTGTGAGAGAAATTTTCTAATTTTACAAAGTTGAATAAAGCTTAGGTTTAGTTCATAGACAGGGATACCATGGATGCTTTTAGTCACAATTTGGGGTGTTTTTGTTTGTTCCCACTCTTGCATCTTGGCTATTGACCCTGTATATTCCTACCTTACATAAATGAGAAATCAGTTTCTCCATCTCATGGCTGTAACTGATGAGATGTGAAATGAGTTTTTATGAGGGATGAGCACCCTTAAGGTAGTAACTGGAATTTTTCACTCTATGTAAATCTCTACCTCTCTATATAAATGTAATCAGGTTAAGCACAACCCCAAAGCAGTTGAAGACCCATAAATTACAAAGTTTCCAATGATAATCATCTTCACCTCTTTTTATTATTGTGTGTATGCAATAGAGTAAAAACATATTTTTAAAAATTATTTCCTGACACAAGGTTTTGCAAAAGTGAATGTTGAAAGCTATCTTTGCATTCATTTGGAAAAAATAAAATATTATAATGGAAAAGGAAAAATAAACTATGATGAGCTTGTTCATAATTTTCCTAATATTGAATCAAAAATAAAGTAAAATTAAAAATAGAAAAAGTGGATGCATAGACTTTTGGTGGGCAACAAGAGTTTGATCTAATATTTAATTCTTTTTCTGAATAGGAAAATATTTTTTTGTGAAAAATCACAAAATATTCCCTAGTGATTTTCAAATATATTCCCACCATTTTCCCCACTATTTTATACCCTCACCACTTCCATTTTTGCAAAAAGCCAAAAGTCCTGAAGATAGCAGAGAGATAGAAATAAAATGTAAATTGAGGTTTTGCTTACTACAGTGGATAAATTGATACTGATAAAGGATCAGTAGAGACATTGCCTGGAAACATCTCTGCTACTGAGCATATAAAGCATGTAAAGGTCTCTGAATAGAAGAATGTTTGCCAGTTTGATGATCTTATAGTAAATGTTAAGTAACTGAACCACACTCTGATATCAAAACCTACCTCTACAGAGGTGCATTATTAGGTTGCTCCCTTGGCCAAAAATCTGATTTTTCCAATTTCTGATTGGTGGAGAGTCTGAGTAGCTCACAATAGATTTGTTGCCTAGACCAATCTAAAAACATTTTTGAAGTGTCATTTTTTTCCTTCCCTCTCCATCTTTTGATCTGGATGACCAGAGAAGGACTCCAAGTATCCTCTGCAAATGTGCAAAAAAGTAGAGACACACTATTGCCTGAAATTGTAGGGACGTATGGAGAAGGTAGGACATTCAGACATATCACCAATCAAGGGGTGAATTATTGTGGATATAATGGGGCTAATTAGAGACAGGTTCCCCTCCTTGCAATAGGTCAGTTCTGCATTTCTTTACTCCATATAGAGAAGAGATTGCATTGTTGATTGAAAGATTTTATATTCTTGGATCTTCATAAAAATATATTTTAATCTTTTAAGAATAATAATTTTAGCCTCTAAAACATTTACTTTCTGTTTACAATGCAAGGCCTACACAAAATTCTGGAGTTTTCTTTTAGCTTAAAGCCTTGAATCCTGCCCCTTTGGTGATATCCTTAAGTTTTCCTTAGTTTTCTAATATAAAAGTAATGTATTATCACTTGGAAACAGCAATAGTCTAGGTGTTGGAAGATATAGAATCTTTCCTTAGCTCTGCCAAACATCTATGTGTCTTTGGGCAAAGTCATTTTCACCTTTCTGGGCCTGAATTGCCTTATTGGTTAAAGAAATTCACTTCCACTTATAAAATCCTATGGTTATTAATTTCGAACTTCTCAATCCTCAACTCTTTCTTGTAAACTCTATCATATTGAAATATTATGAGAAATAATTACTATTTGGTGTTTGGATAATACCTTCCACTATTGAAATGCCATGCAGGTACAAAATCATAAAGGAAACTTTGGGGTTAATTGCTATTCCAACTCTTGTCTGGAAATTTGCAGCTCCCTAATTTATAAAAATGGGAATAATAATACCTTTCCTACCTCACAGGTTTACTGTGTGGCTCGTGTGACTATGGGTGTAAAAATCCTTCATGAATTTTAAAGCACTATAGATATTTGAGTCACTGATATTACTTTTTTTCATCCAAGTCTGTTCCTTCAATTCAAACTACTTTTCACTTCTTTCTTCCTTTTAATTTCAAAAGGGAAACTTTACTAGGTGAATAGAACCACTTTAAAATTAGTGTTTGAAAATGCTCATCACTTCTTCAGGCCACACAGTGAGGCTTCTCTGTCCTGCCAGAATCACTCATAGGGAGTATCATCTAGGAATTCCCATTGGTGTTTCACAGATATATCAGCCCCCATGACCACCTCCTGATAATAAAGATGGTCCTCAGACATTTCCTCAGGTTTTATGCAATGCAATTGACTATAGTCAACAGGAATTCATCATTAAGAGTGATCTCTTAGGCATTCACAAGGCTACTGCACTATGTGAGCAGTTGACTTCCTAAAGAATGGAGGAAAAACTCCCAAAGGAAGTAAATTTCCTTACATACTGGGGCTTTATTTTGAAAACACCAGGTAACTTTGTAGGTTGAAATACTCTTCTTGAATGGATAGACTGTTGGACTTATGAACAGGAAATCTGAGTTCACATTCTGTTTCTAATGCTTTCTAGTTGTGAAACTCATGGGAAATGTCTCTTAACCTTAACTTGGAACAGTGCTGGTTCTGTAGTCAAGAAAAACTAAGTTCATACTTAACCTCAGATAATATTTTTAAAGTAAAGTGCCTGGCACATAGGAGACACAATATCAGTGCTAGCTATTATTATTATTATTGTTCTTGTTGTTCTTATTAAACTCTTTGAGCTTTAGTCTCCTTTAATACAAAATGACAATATTAATTAATAACTACATCCCAGGGTTGTGAGCTTTAATTAAGATTCGATATGTAAAACAATATGAAAAATTGAAGACTCATAATAAAAATTAGTTATTTCTCTCCCTTCTTTTTCCACCTTGTCTAAAAATAACATTATGAACATAATATGATCATGAAGCTTGTTAAATCATCCACTCATGGATTCCTCTTTTTTTGAGAACAATGTCATATGATAAGGTTTCTATTTTTCATCCTGTCATGTCAACAACAATCAAGTCAAATATAATAATATAATTTACTTTTACTTTCATCTGTTATTTTCACTTGTCAGGCTTGCTCATGATAAATCCTCAAGAAAGTTAATTCTGTGCACATTTTTCAAAAACACTAAAGGTATTGGAGGTAAAGGGACAGGGAAAGGGCAAAAAAAAACTTGAAGGAGGACCATCTCTTAGTTTGAAGGAGGGAAATGACATATAACATGTACCATCTGCCTCAGAAGTTGGTCAGAATCTTAAATAAACTCTTAATGACCCAGGTTTACACAATGTGTTTGTTCTGAAATATGCACTTATGTTCCTATGTCAGCCATTAATTTGAAAACTGTTACAAGGCCATAACAACCTTTTTTATATGCCCAATAAACAAGAGCCCAACTCAGCAGATCACTCTTATGCATGGTATTGTTTTATTAGTGTAATAGCATAATGGCAATAATTCATTCAGTGGTTTATTGGCAATGAAGCAAATAAATGCAGTTAAATATACTTCATGATGTGGTAATTTGCAATTGCAAAACTGAGCATCTCTGATTGTGCATCTTGGGACCTAGAATGTCATGCCTGCCTCCATCATCCTTTCCTTAGCATCAGAGAATCTCAGAATCCATCTTGTCCAACCTTCACTTAAGAATACTTTCTACTACAGTACTCAGACGTGATCATCAGCCTTTTCTTGAAGACTTCCAGAGAGATAGGATCATAAGTTCATTTATAGCTCAAAGGGACTTTAGGATTCAGCTGGTCACAGTTATTGATTTTATAGGTTTCTTTTTATAAAGAGCTACAATCTAATTCAGCTCTCATTTTACAGTTAGGAAAAGTGATGTCCACAAAGTTAAAAGTACATACCCAAAAGGCAAACAGGTGGCACAATAGTTAGAGCATTAATCTTGCACTCAGAAAGGCCTGGGCCTAAATTTGGTCCAATCATTCTCTAGTTGTGTGACCCTGGGCAAGTCTGCCTTGGGCTCAGCTATCTGTCTCAGTTTCTTTAGCTGCAAAGTGAGGATAATAGCAATAATTACATCCTAGGGTCTAAGGATCAAATGAGATATTTATAAAGCACTTAAACCCTGTACCTGGTATATGATAGTCTCTTAAGTGTTTCTTTCCTTCTTTTTTCAAAGGATCATATGGGTAGTAAAAAGAAAAGCCAGGATTCACACTCAAGTCTTCTCTTGATAATGGTATTTTTGTACTAGGCCATGCTACCTTCCCAAATTAATACCCCTGGAAACTCCTTGGTCATGCCACTTTTAAATAACTTTAATTGTCCACATAAGGCATTCTTTGGCCTTAGTAATATTGAAAGGACATTAAGAAAATCAGAATTTCCAGCCTTATGGAATGGAGCCAAAAGTTCCCAATTCTCTCCCAACCTCTAAACGCATAGGATGAATTTTCTGTCAGATTTAAATCTTTTCACTTTTTCCAAATATTCTCTGGGCCCATGACTCATAAACCAGCTGCAGGGAATCTATGTTCTATAGCACCCACAGACAGGCTTCCTTGAGTTATTATAACCAATTTTCCAGTGTCTTCCCTTCAAGGTGGCCAGATAACCTGTAACCAGCCTGTTTGCTTGCCTAGATAAAAGCCTCTCTTTCTTCTTTTAGTTTTCAGTGCTACCTCAAATCAGCTTTGCTTCTTTCTTCTTCCATTTGGTCCTGTGTACCTGAACCTGAGACAATTACGTCACCTGAAAGCTTTGAACATCAGTGCTGTGATCAGCCAGGAGAGCAGTCCAATTTCCACTTTGTTCAAACATAGCTTTCCTGTCTTGTCTGAGAAAGTGTCTGCCAATTCATTTCTTTCTTCTTATCAGCAAAGCACATATATACCCTACTCATGTTTCTTAATATAAAACACAGGGAAAATCCCCAAGCAGTTGGGAGGCCAGTTAGCGTAAACACTGCCCAGATCTCTGCTCTCATCCCACAGCAGGCACTTTTGTTTGCCATCAAATGAGAAAGCTATTTGACAGGACTCTGCTTTTGTGGATGCCACTCATTTGAAATTGTCAGCCTTTGATAATGGTCTCTTTTAAATAGTTTCTACTGGAGCAGATTTTCTCTTTGAAAGACTAAAAAATATGCTGAGTGTCTTAGACCAAAAAGCCTAATTCATTTTTTGAGAAACCCTTAACAGAGTGGTAGGGGTCCTGTGTTCCATGATATTTTACCAAGGAGACTGACCCAAGAGATCACATTCATGCTTTCATATTTTTTGTGAAGTGGAGCAATATGGATAGCACAAAAGCTATGACAAAGCATTTGCTTTACTTTCTTACTATTAATTTTATTATGAATTCCAACCAAGCTTGAGATACAATAGGACAAAGCAAAAGTAAGTATAGAATAGAGAATGCAGGAAGGAGTGAGGAGTCTCCTTTTAAATACTTTTCATTAACTTCACTATTTCTGTTCCAGGGCAGACAATTTATTTGTTTGTCTCCATCTTCTGTTTTTGAGTGTTCCATTTTGTTTTCTAGACCTTTGTGTCTCTCCCTGCTAACTCTCCTCACCCCCAAGGATATGAGATATTTTCTGTCTGATTAAAATCTATTGATTTTCACCAAATGACATCTGGGTCTTTGACTAGCAGAGCAGTCAGCTGTGTTTGATGGCATCCAAGGATAAGCTTCCTTGAATTGCTGTAACCCATTTTCCGGTATCTTCCCTTCAAAGGCAGCCAGATAACCTATAACCAGCCAGCTTGCTTTCCCAGATAAAAACTGAGTGTGGGAGACAATGAGAATGTCTGGGATAAGAGTGGTCCAAAGAAGAGGAAAGGATACTATTTGTGTCTCTTTGTCCTTCTTTATGAACCCCTGAATGGTTAATGTCACTACCAGCACTGCTCAGTTCCACAACAATGAATATTTATTGCACACCTACTGTGTTCCCAGGCCTATGTTGGGCTTCAGGAGAAATAAGAATATAAGACACCATTCCTGCCATCAAGGAGCTTATAGTGTGGTTGGGTAGGCAGATTCTTAGGCATAAATTATAAGCCAGAATACCATCTCTGATCTATTATCCCATATATAACTTAGTTGATAAGGCTTAAGAAAGTTAGTTAATTGGCCAAGGGAATATCACAATTTAGCTATAGTAGGAATCGAACTCATATTCTTTATTCTGGATCCAGGACTCCATTATACTATATTCATTTAATTTTCAGATTTGTATCCTGATACATGCCAAATTCTGATTGTGACTGGAGTTCAGGGAAAGATATAATCTATAAAATGGAAGATAGATATGAGTAAGAATTATGAATTTCTAGCAATGAGATCTTAGTCCATTTTTTTTCCTCCAAACCATCCATACTAAAAAAAAAAAAAAAAAAAAAAACTATGGTGTTTTGCTATAATATATGTAGTGATCTAAGGAGATGATGGACCCTTGAAGAAAAAAAAAAGGTCATTTTTGGCTGCTGCCCATAGCTTCATTAAATGTATCATTTCAAGTCCTAAATGCTTCCATATTTATTTAGCTACCATATTTGGTTTTGTTGTTTTAAACTATGATACTAAACTAAGATGCCTTTCTTTGTACTTTTAATACTTAGCACAATGTCTGGGACATAGTAGGTATTTAACGAATGCTTGTTTTGTAATTAATTTTATAAATTTTGTGTTCAAATGCCAATGACACTAGATAAAATGTGGATATTAAGACAAAATGAGAGATAGATGGTTTGTTATAGTTATTGTGAAGATGATGCTCATGACTGAAAATAATCCATGGTGGAGATACCATGCACTCTTGTAGACATCAGTAATTTACAATCACAGCTGAATTTCAGATGACAAATTGTAGCTTCAATTACAGTATCTACAACATAGGAGAATAATTATTAAAGAAATTAAGATTCTATCAGAACTTTTTTGAAGTAAGATGACAATTTCTAGTGTAAGACAATGTTTTGGTTAAACAGTAGCATATAAAGGAAAAACCTGAATTTTTGCTGTGAACTGCTGAGTTCAAATCTTGCCTCAGTTACTTATTAATTGGGTGAATCACTAAACCTTTCTTAGCTTAATAATAGCTCCTCCTTCAGAGGATTTTTATGAATAACAAATGAGATAATACACGTGAAGCACTTTGCAAAGCATAAAGCATTACATATATGCCATTATTGCTTCAAGAAAATAATTTTGCCTTGACATTCTAAATATAAACTATATTTGTGAAATTTGCTCACTTTTTTTTCCTTTACTGAAAATAAATTAAAATCTTATCTGCTGGTTTAATTCAATACTAAGCATTTATTAAGGGTCTACTGTTTAGTAGGCACTATGATAAATGCTGGGGATGCAATTATGAAAAAGACAGTCCTTTCCTTCAAGGAGCTTACAATCTAATGTGGGAAGACAACACACAAAAAGAATCTGGAAAGTGGGAAAGAGAAAATACTAAGGGATATCTGGCTCAGGGACATAATGTTCTTATAAGTTCAAGCCAAGCAGAGCTGCAGATAGAAATTGGAGAGTTATTTAGAGAGCCCAGATCCAGGTTTCTATATGGGAGAGCTTTGGGAATAATTTATTTTTCTCCTCTCAATGAGGAAAGGAGACTAATGGAGTTGGAAAGATATTGAATATCCAAAGTTGAGGTAAATAACATGATGATGAGCTTTCAGGTTATCACCTTTTCCTGATTCTTTAGAACATCTTGTTTTTTAGAGTTCAAAATAAACAGAGTTCTGATAGAACGTATTTAGTCTATGTTTTCTGTTTTCTTCCTATACCCTTTTTTGACTTATGCTAGCCACCACGTGTTAAGCTATTAACAAATATCTGTTCACTGGACTAAATGTATCATTAATGAAAGAAATGATGATTGAAGTCAACCTCAAAAGATATTCTAACAAAAAGTATCCTCTTTTTTAGGTGCTGAAAATTGAACCTAGTCATTTCAAGAGAAAGGGAAAAACTAAGAACATGGCTCTGATTGATATTCAACTGGATCATCATGAGCGCTGTGATTGTATATGTAGTTCACGACCACCTCGATAAAAATCAATGGACATCTCTTTTTAAGTGAAAGACCTTTTCATTTTAAGGAGGGTGCTGTAAGAGAACCTTCTCCTATAGACACCAGAACTTTGCTACTAGCCTGCATTGCAATGAGTAAAACTGATGGCTGAATTTCAGCATAGCTTTGCTAATGCCACGGCAGCTAGATATGTGTATTATAGACTTCTGTATCCAAAAATTTAGAACTAAGTTTAATAGTGCTATCTGAGATAAGGTCAACATAAATACACATAATGTATCTGTTTCTATCTATCTACATGTAAATAGGTAGATTGAATGGTTTCTCCAATTTATATAAGCAGCTGTAATAGATTCTACATCTAGATTTATATCTTATTCTCATGAAGCCCTTTGAAGAAGCCAATGAATTGTGAAATGCCATACAAGTTGTCTGTAGAAAAGTCATTTTTGTCTATTTGTGTAAAACAGATTTGAATCTTTAAAATATCAAACTTTTGAAAAAATATATGACTTTTCTTATGTGTACTTCAAAATTGATAATATAAACATGAAAAAAATGTGCTTATAAGGAAAAGTTCAAATGTTGAATTGTTAATTCTTTTAAGATACATTAGGTCCTCTCTAGCATAAGCAATAGTAATCCATCCCTCCAATTTTACTAGAATATATAGTTTGCAGAAATATATATTCCTATCATGGGAATATCTATTCATTTGCATTTTGCTGAGGCATGTTAATTTATTTAGCAGCACCTGTCTCTGAAAAATGATGTTCAGAAAGGGATGTTTCTAATGCTGCAAATAAAAGATGCACCTTAAGAACCTAAACTCTGAAGGAGAAATACTCATGATTATTCAGACTATATGAAAGTGCTCTAAATTCTTTTTTAAAAAACCAAAAATGCCTTTCCAGGATAGCTTGTAAACTCTGTCATTCTTCCAGATGTTATTTCCTATAAGATGTAGGCTGTTAAAAACCAGAAAGAAGGAGCTTTTGATTGTTAACATAACTGAAAATGGGCTAGAACATTTAATGGCTGAGGATCTAGGCTTAATAGTAGGTTCAAACTCTCTCTAACTGCACCAATTCATTTTTATGTGAACAGCTTTTGTGTTCTTGTCTCTTAGATATATAGAAGTGGATTTATAACAATAATCTGAGCATGGGCTGAAACTGGCAAGCTATCACAAAATATTTATAACTTTAAAGCTCTTGTGTTTTAATAACAAGAAACATTTTATAGTTGTTACATCCTTCTAATCTCATACCTACCAACATGATGCATTTCTGTTTTTGAATCAAACAAAGTCAGGGACTTCTCTAACTCTGTAACTTTATTTAGGAAGTCCTAGGAGCAGCGAAGTAAATATTGTGTTAATGCCAGTTCAGCTCTGCTCTTTCACATGAAATTCCAACTGTTTTTGTTTGTTTATTATTATTATTTATAGTCATTTTTTTCTTTTCTGGCTCCCAAATGTCTATTTAAGAAGATACTTACTAGAGGGGAGGAAAATGACTCACCATTCTGTGAACCAGCCTCTTCATAGAGCAGCACTGACATCAAAATTGCCAGTGCTAAGCCTCTTTTTTATTATTAGTTTTCTTAGGGCTGCTTAAAGTGAACTTCATTTTTCTTCCTGTTTTATAAGATAACAGGACTGCCAGATTTTTCTATGGTGCTAGGTTCATATTCATTAACGGTAGAAGAAAATGTTCAGCTATTCCAAATAAATTGAGACAGGGATCTGGTTAAATCCAGGAGTAGGAAGAATATTGGTACTTTTATGGGCCAGAAAAAAGTCAACACCTACTTTTGATAGTCTTTAATGTTCCTTAAGTTTCCATGGGTTTTTCATTCTGGTTTTGTTTTTGTTTTGGTTTGGTTTTTTTCTGTAAAAGAAAAGAGCTGAAACTTCCCATTTGTCACTTCCTCAATCTCAGAGCATAGTAATGGTTTGGTAAGGGCAATTTCAAGTGTTGAAAAATCCCCAAAATGAAAGTGGTATGCATATTAATGAGGGAGAACCATAAACTTAGTGCACTATGGATTGCCATGATTCTGTTAAAAATTATTCCAATTGGGGTAGCTAGGTGGTGCAGTGGATAGAGCACCAGCCCTGAAGTCAGGAGGACCTGACTTCAAATTTGGTCTTAGACATTTAACACTTCCTAGCTGTGTGACCCTGGGCAAGTCACTTAATCTCAATTGCCTCAGGAAAAAAAATATTCCAATCTTTTACATCATGTGACTTGAAGACAACACCCAACATGACTAAAAAAATAAGAACAGTTGAGTTCTCTACCTAACTTTTGCTGCCATAAAAACCCAATATGGGTTCTGGTATAGGTCATATCCAAGTTTTTTGGACAATAGCCAAATGTTCAAGAAGACATTCACTGTTTGGGTTATTTTAAGGGTGGTTTTTTTGGTTGGATATTTTGTTAATATTTTCCCCGGTTATCTTTTTTTTTTCTATTGCATTCCTCTAAAATAGTTAATTAAAGTTGTTCATTGTCATTGTAATGGATAGAACACTGGATTAAAAATCAGGATGGCCTGAGCTTGAATCCTACCTGAATCAACATCATAATAAAGTGGAGATATTCAGGGCGCCCTTAAAATTTTAGATTCACTTATAGCATTAAGAATTTTGGGACTCATATTTAAAATGCTTGGCAAAGATTAAAGTAAAATATAAATCCTAGCTATTATAGGAATGAAAAGCCCAACATCATAAATTTCATTCCCCTCAAATGTTAATAAATCCAGATTTTCATATGATTTATTTATATGGGATGTCATTCTTTATTCAATGGATGTTTGTAGGGCAGAACACTTTCCTAAGTACAATTTTTATGTGTTATAGCTATCCCCACCTCCAAACAACAGCATTTTATTTTCTATATCAAAACCTAATGTCTCATCTTCCTGGAAAATAAATATTGCTTTTGAAAGAAAGTGTGCAATGATTATTTTGCGTACAAATACAATTTTTAAAAGCTGTGCAGTATTCCAAATTTATATTCACAACTGTATCCAGCTGTTTGAAATTAAGTGGCATACAGACACGATAGTGTGATTTCACAGAATTTCATTTCAAAATGCAGAAAACTACAGATTGCTAACTGGACCATCCACTTCTATATGATCAATTGCCTGTTAAACATGCCATAAGGGAAAATGAGATAGTTGCCAAGCAACTTGTTTTGAAGCAACACCTTTTTATCTTGCATCTCTCTCAAAAAAAAAAAATTCAGTATCCTCACTTGTATCCTAAAAGCAACTCTGCTAGAACCTCACTGGGTCATCATTGTCCTTGCCATGATTAAACCCCTTCTCTGAAATGCTCCTCTGTTCTAGTTGGGCACCCAGCCTCTAGAACTTTAAACTTGTAGCATGGGCAATCTGTCACCTGATTTACTACCAGTGACTGGGGTATATGAACAATTCAAGGAGAGCTAGCACCTCTGGAGGGAAGGCTTGCTGAACCCTTTTCAGGGCTTTTCATCCATTTTTTGGTGCCCATCTTCATCCAATTCTCACCTGTGGCTTCAAGAAGCTGTATAACGCACAGTAGCTATACCCTGGTAACACTCTCAGCACATAGATTAAACTGTTTAAAAGTAGTGAGCAAGCCTAAAATTTGTGAATTAGGAGAATGTCTACCCCAGGCATTTTTGCCTTTAATTTCACCCAGGAATAAGCAGATGAGAATAATTTCACCCAGAAACAAGCAGATGAGAATAATTTGTTCCAACAGGCACAAAGGTGACTGAAATAGGCACTCTGAAATTCTTAGAACTTGGTTAGACATCAAAAGCACCAAGGTCCTCCACTGCATCCCAGACCATCACCACTTATCTTGATTTTTATCCTGATACTGGATTTTGATGACTCTGGAAGAGAGAGGCTGACAGCTTTGCAAAACTCTGCCCCACTTAAATCTGGTTTATACTGGAGTCAGAATATCACCCCTGTGATGTCATAGGTCTTCTTCAAAAAATGAAGGATGAAAAACAATAGAATACCAGACTTGAAGTCAGGAAGATAAGGTTCAAATTTTATTTCAAGTGCTTACTAGTTATATGACTCTGGTCAAGTCATATAAGTGCCCTGGCAGTTCCTTGTATGTAAAATAAGGAGCTTGGTATAAATGGTTTCCAAAGTCCCTTCTGCAGTAAGTTGGACTGATTCGGATATCTCAGTTTCCCTTACAGAACCTGCTGTACACATAGCATGGTGTGCCATAAGTTTGCTGAGATTGAGATTGAATTATATCTGCAGAGGCTGAGTGGCTTATTTTGGTCCCATGTGTTATTTTTTTAATAAATTAATTGAGTCAGAGTAACCTGAAAGGCTGTTTGGTCCAAACTTCTCATTTTTCATAGAGCAAAACTAAGACCCAGAGAGGTTAAATAATTTGCTGAACATCACATAGAAAGTGAACAAGAAAGGTAAAATTTGAATGTAAGTTCTCTTTCTGTTTGGTTTGGGGCGTTTGTTTCTAATTTGGACCTGGGATTTCATTTGTGTGAGGAACTTCCAGTGTGTAAAATCCCTCCAATATTTCATGTTCATCTGCAGCATACATTCCTAGAGAGTTGATGAAGCTAGAGGTATCACTACTAGCCTGCTGAGGCAGGATTAAAGGGTCTCAGTTCCTGATCTGTGCTGTGATTAAGAACCTGAAGCTGATTTGCACTCACCTTTTACCCAAGTGAGACAGATCCTTCCTGAAGTCCTTCTAGGTTATATTAAGCTATGAAAATGGTTCACTCCATCTTTTTGTGGATTCTGTCACTCCAGAATCTATGTAGAAGCTTTATTTAATGTCATTTATGAGGGAAACTAGAGAGCATTCAGGCAACCTCCTGACTTCCCTCTGCCATTTTGGTTCTGCCTTCTAGAGTTATTACTACATCAAGAGACTCTTTCACCTCTGATTAAGGGAATTTTTGCTGACGTAGCCTTATCACTGAATGGGTTGCTTCAGTCAACATGAGACCTGTTAAAAGCCCTTGGCTTAAAAAGACCAAGATCTCCCACAGCATTCAGGGTCATCCTGATCTATATCTGGCCACTGGATTATGGTGAGTCTAGATAAGAAAATGAGAATGATGACTTTTCACAGCCCTCCCTCTCCCTAATGCAAGTCACTTGCATGTCATAGCATCACCATCCTGATATCATGGTTGTTTTCAAGAACAAAGGACAAACAGTAACAACAATAATGACCAACAGAGAGGATTAAATGACAACCATGATCTTGCAGCTAATTGTTTCAGGTCAGGACTTGAATACAGGTCTTCAAACTCCAAATATAAATCGAGGCCTGCCCCCTAGCTATTTTAATAAGCTCTGGCTCAAGACCAAGGATCTAGTCCAACCTCATCTTATACTTCACATAAGGAAATGGAAATCCACATAAAAGGTATAAATGACTTCTTCAGTATCATATACTTTGGAATTTAAACCCAAGCCAGGGTTCTGTCTAGATTGGTCATAGATATATTCCCTCAGAGATTAAATTAATCATCAGGAACATCAACTCTCTAATTAAGGTGTGTTTGGGCATGTATATGATTGATACAAATAGTTTTTTCTGAATGTTTTTGAGTTGCTTTCACATTTTAAAAAATCATTGAAGCCAAAACATCAACAATATTAAATTATAAATGTACTAAAGATTTTTCACTGCCTATTTTCTGAAATGGTATATTGGTCCAATTTTAATCCTAGAATGCTAACTCAACAGATGTCCAATTTGTTCCTATTCTCCTAGGGTCCTCTTAGTGCAACATGAAATGAAAAGCTTCAAATTAGTATTCAGGACTATAATCCTAGGAGATACAATTTTGCTTATTGACAGCCCTCATCAAATATGTTGGAAGACAGAATATTCATAATTTACAGGTTTTATTGACATTCACTCCAAAGCTGTTGTGTTTTAAGTTAAATATGACATCTCCTTTCAAACACTTCAACACAAGTGATATTACCCACAGAAATCCCCCAGAACAAAATATTCTGCTGCAAATAATTGAAAAGCAACCACTTAATTTGGGATTCTGCCTTTCCTGCTAAGTTTATTTCTCTTGCATTTTTGTTAATTAACTTGTACCTTGGCATTTCTCAAATCTCATTCCTAGATGCCATTATCTAATAACTCTACACTAGATTTAGTTAGAAGAAAGTAGAGCTAATTCCATAATAAAGGTTAATGTACCAGGTGCAGCAGAATCATAAGCCAAAAAAATCTTCACTCCTAAATTTTGCAATTACTCTTAAGAGTTGCCATTTGTGTGTGTGTCTGTGTGTGTTTGTGTGTGTGCATGCTCAGGAGCTCAGGAATATAACTCTGGTTTGGATTCAGGTTTTCAAACAACCCCAAGGTTAATGCATCTTCTTTCTTTTTAGAAACATACATGGGCAGAATCCTTCAACAACCCGTTCTTTGGGGTCATACACAGTTGTGTCTGCTATCTTTGCTGCTATTTTTCTTCTTCTCTCCAATTTCACTTTCTTTTCCTTCACATATAGTCTCCTCTCTACTCTGTTTATTATTTTGAAGTAAGGCCCAATTTTTAATTCTAAGTATCCCTTTAGATTTTACATCAATTCCTCAAAGGAGCACCATAATTCTCCAAAATGACACCATTAGATGAGACCCAGTACAAAGTATGTGAATTTTGGATTTATAATCTTCAGGAATATAAAAGTACACAAATGAATTTTTTTTTCATATTGTCCCAGTAAGTAATGACTCAGCCCTCAGGTAACAATTGCACCATTACACATAACGGATCCATTTGACTTGAACACCTCCTAGATAGGAACTACCAACTAAAGATATGTCTATGGCTTGAGATCATGTAAGTAGGATAGGAATGTTTAGGTGATATAAAAATAAAAGCAACAGAACTTTGGTAAAGGTGAATAGAGAAGAGACAGCCATTTTCCAGAAATAATATTTTACCCTTTGGGCATAAGCCAGGCCCAAGGGAAAGAGAATGTGTGAAGAGCCCTTCTGAAACCATGGGTAGAGACATACAGGTTGTGCAGATCAGGGAATAAGGAAGGAATTAAATTGTCCGGCTGAGTCAAACCTACTCTGCCAAGACAAAGAGACAAGGTCCCCAAATTCTTGAATTATCTCCATGAGTTGGATATTGGCCCGTTCTGAGAGTATACAATGATTGGGAAAACCTTGGGTATATACACCTACCAGTAAATTCCTGGGGAATAAAACTTCCCAGTTCCCTGTGAAAGTGGATAGAAGAAGGAGTTCAGATCTCAGGTTTCATATTTTCTGCAGACAAAAATCTTCATTGACTTAGAAACTCCTTTCGTTGCTTTGATGTATTTGGTTCAATTCAATTCTAATATTATTATTTAAGAGTTGAATGCAGTAAGTTTTGATGAATAGCTTCAATTTAAAAGCAGCTGGGACAGAAGAGGTACACTTTCCTTTGAAATTTTTTTCAATTAAGTTCAATTAAAATTGAATTCAATTTCAATTCAAATTTTAATTTAAAAATATTTTTTCTCTATTGCAGTCCTCCCTCCCATACTGAAGACAAAGATAAAAGAATAACTAAACCCTTTAACAAACATACATAGACAAATCAAACAAATTTCCACAGTCCAAAAAATGTATATCTCATTTTATACCATTAGTCTATCACCTTTCCATCAAGAATTAGGTAGCACACTTATCCCTTGCCCTCTGGAATAATGATTGGTGTTTGCATTAATCAAAGTTCTTATGTTTTCCAAAATTGCTTGTTGCTATATAAATTGTTCTCTTGATCTTGTTCACTTCACTGTGATTCAGATTATAAGAGTCTTCCTAGGTTTCTCTGAAACCTTTCTTTTCATCAATTCCTGTAGCATAAAAGTAGTCCATTAAATTCATATGTCATAATAATTTGGCCATTTCCCAGTTGATGGACATCAAACCATCTTAAATACACTGCCACTACAAAAATAGTGTTTATACGTATTTTTCCCTTTTCTTTATGGGATGCACTTTTTTTGTAGTGGAGGCATCTCAATTAAATTAAATTATTATTTTTTTATTAAAACTTTTTATTTGTATAACATATGTATGGGTAGTTCCCCAGCATTGATCTTTACAAAGCTTTCCATTACAAATTTTACCCCCAGTCTCCTCCCCTCCCCTAGATGGCAGGAAGTCCACTACATGTTAATAATGTTGAAATACGTGACAAGTTGTGCAAAAAAAATCCTGTCTACAAGAAAAAAAAAGAAAATCAGAGAAAGGAAACACAATGCAAGCAAACCTCAATAGAGAGCATGAAAATGTTATGTTGTGGTCCATATTTCATATCCCTCTCTCTGGGTGTATATGGTCTTCTTCAGTGAACAATTGGAACTGGTTTGAGACAATTCTTTGTTGCAGAGAGCCATGTCCATCAGAATTGATCATCATGTAATATTGTTGTTGCTGTGTATAATGATCTCCTGGTTCTGCTCATTTCACTCAGCATCAGTTCATGCAAGTCTCTCCAGGCCTCTCTGAAATCGTCCTGCTGGTCGTTTCTTACAGAGCAATAATATTCCATAACATTCATATACCATAGTTTATTCAACCACTCTCCAATTGATGGGCATCCCTTCAGTTTCCAGTTTCTAGCCACTACAAAAAGGGCTGCCACAAACATTCTTGCACAGGTGGGTCCCTTTCTCTCCTCTAAGATCTCTTTGGGATATAGGCCCAATAGAAACACTGCTGGGTCAAAGGGTATGCACAGTTTGACAACTTTTTGAGCATAGCTCCAAATTGCTCTCCAGAATGGTTGGATCCATTCACAGTTCCACCAACAATGTATTAGTGTCCCAGTTTTCCCACATCCCCTTCAACATTCATCGTTATCTTTTCCTGTCATTTTAGCCAATCTGACAAATGTGTAGTGGTACCTCAGAGTTGTCTTAATTTGCATTTCTCTGATCAATAGTGATTTGGAGCAACTTTTCATATGACTAGAGATGGTTTTAATTTCATCATCTGAAAATTGTCTGTTCATATCCCTTGACCACTTATCTATTGAAGGGTGGCTTGAATCCTTATATATATGAGAAAATTCTCTATATATTTTAGAAATGAGGCCTTTATCAGAACCATTAACTGTAAAGATGATTTCCCAATTTGATGCGTCCCTCCTAATCTTGTCTGCATTAGTTTTATTTGTACAGAAACTTTTTAACTTAATATAATCAAAATTATCCATCTGGTGTTCAATTAGGAGTTCCAGATCTTCTTTGGACATAAATTTATTCCATCTCCACAGGTCTGAGAGGTAAACTATACTACGTTCCTCTAATTTGCTTACAATATCACTCTTTATATCTAGATCATGAGCCCATTTAGATCTTATTTTGTATGGGTCAAGCCCTAATTTCTTCCACACTAGTTTCCAATTTTCCCAGCAGTTTTTGCCGAATAATGAGTACTTATCACAAAAGATGGGGTCTTTGGGTTTATCAAACACTAAATTGTTAAAGTTATTGCCTAGATTATCCTGATAATCTATCCTATGCCACTGATCGACTGCTCTATTTCTTAGCCAGTACCAAATAGTTTTGATGACCGCTGCTTTATAATATAGTTTTAGATCTGGTACAGCAAGGCCACCTTCATCTCCTGGTTCTGCTCGTTTCACTCAGCATCAGTTCATGCAAGTCCCTCCAGGCCTCTCTGAAATCGTCCTGCTGGTCGTTTCTTACAGAGCAATAATATTCCATAACATTCATATACCATAATTTATTCAGCCACTCTCCAATTGATGGGCATCCCTTCAGTTTCCAGTTTCTAGCCACTACAAAAAGGGCTGCCACAAACATTCTTGCACATGTGGGTCCCTTTCCCTCCTCTAAGATCTCTTTGGGATATAGGCCCAGTAGAAACACTGCTGGGTCAAAGGGTATGCACAGTTTGACAACTTTTTGAGCATAGCTCCAAATTGCTGTCCAGAATGGTTGGATCCGTTTACAGTTCCACCAACAATGTATTCATGTCCCAGTTTTCCCACATCCCCTCCAACATTCATCGTTATCTTTTCCTGTCATTTTAGTCAATCTGACAAGTATGTAGTGGTACCTCAGAGTTGTCTTAATTTGCATTTCTCTGATCAATGGTGATTTGGAGCAACTTTTCATATGACTAGAGATGGTTTTAATTTCATCATCTGAAAATTGTCTGTTCATATCCCTTGACCACTTATCTATTGAAGGGTGGCTTGAATTCTTATATATATGAGAAAATTCTCTATATATTTTAGAAATGAGGCCTTTATCAGAACCATTAAATGTAAAGATGATTTCCCAATTTGATGCTTCCCTCCTAATCTTGTCTGCATTATTTTTATTTGTACAGAAACTTTTTAACTTAATATAATCAAAATTATCCATCTGGTGTTCAATTAGGAGTTCCAGATCTTATTTGGACATAAATTTATTCCATCTCCACAGGTCTGAGAGGTAAACTATACTATGTTCCTCTAATTTGCTTACAATATCACTCTTTATATCTAGATCGTGAACCCATTTAGATCTTATTTTGTATGGGTCAAGCCCTAATTTCTTCCACACTAGTTTTCAATTTTCCCAGCAGTTTTTGCCGAATAATGAGTACTTATCACAAAAGATGGGGTCTTTGGGTTTATCAAACACTAAATTGTTAAAGTTATTGCCTAGATTATCCTGATAATCTATTCTATGCCACTGATCGACTGCTCTATTTCTTAGCCAGTACCAAATGGTTTTGATGACCGCTGCTTTATAATATAGTTTTAGATCTGGTACAGCAAGGCCACCTTCATCTGCCTTTTTTTCATTAAACCCCTTGAAATCCTTAACCTTTTATTTTTCCAAATGAACTTTGCTACTATTTTTTCTAGATCTGTAAAATAATTTCTTGGGAGTTTGATTGGTATGGCACTAAATAAGCAGATTAGTTTGGGTAGTATTTTCATTTTTATTATATTCGCTCTGTCTACCCATGAGCACTTAAAGTTTTTCCAATTGATTAGGTCTGATTTTATTTGGGTGCAAAGTGTTTTGTAGTTTAGTTCACATAGTATCTGACTCTTCCTTGGCAGATAGATTCCCAAATATTTTATCCTATCATCCGTTATTTGGAATGGAATTTCTTTTTCTATCTCTTGCTGCTGAAATTTGTTGGTAATATATAAAAATGCTGATAATTTATGTGGATTAATTTTGAATCCTGCAACTTGGTAAAGTTGTGAATTGTTTCTAGTAGTTTTTTTTATTTGAGTCTCTAGGGTTCTCTAAGTATAGCATCATGTCATCTGCAAAGAGTGATAATTTGGTTTCTTCATTACCTACTCTAATTCCTTTTATCTCTTGTTCTTTTCTTATTGCTAAAGCTAACATTTCTAATACAATATTAAATAGTAATGGTGACAGTGGGCAGCCTTGTTTCACTCCTGATCTTATTGGGAATGGTTTTAATTTGTCTCCATTACATATGATGCTTGCTGATGGCTTTAAATAGATGCTACTGATCATTTTAAGGAAAAGCCCATTTATTCCTATACTCTCTAGTGTTTTTAATAGGAAGGGGTGTTGGATTTTATCAAATGCTTTTTCTGCATCTATTGAGATAATCATATGGTTTTTGATAGTTTGGTTATTAATATAATTAATTATGCTGATAGTTTTCCTAATATTGAACCAGCCTTGCATCCCTGGTATAAATCCTACTTGGTCATAGTGTACTATCCTGGGGATGACTTTCTGTAATCTCATTGCTAATATCTTATTTAAAATTTTTGCATCAATATTCATTAGGGAAATTGGTCTATAGTTTTCTTTCTCTGTTTTCACCCTACCTGGTTTAGCTATCAGCACCATATCGGTCTCATAGAAGGAATTTGACAGTATATCTTCTGTCCCTATTTTCTCAAATAGTTTATATAGTATTGGAATTAATTGTTCTTTGAATGTTTGGTAGAATTCACATGTAAATCCATCTGGCCCTGGAGATTTTTTCTTAGGGAGTCGGTTAATAGCTTATTGTATTTCTTTTTCTAATATGGGGCTATTTAAATAGTTTATATCCTCTTCTGTTAACCTGGGCAATCTATATTTTTGTAGATATTCCTCCATTTCATTTAGATTATCAAACTTACTGGCATAAAGTTGGGCAAAGTAAGTCCTAATTATTGCTCTAATTTCCTCTTCATTGGAGGAAAGTTCTCCCTTACCATTCTTGAGACTAACAATTTGATTTTCCTCTTTCCTTTTCCTTATCAAATTAACTAAAGGCTTATCTATTTTGTTGGTTTTTTCGTAGAACCAACTCTTAGTTTTATTTATTAATTCAATAGTTTTCTTATTTTCAATTTTATTAATTTCTCCTTTTATTTTTAGAATTTCCAATTTGGTATTTAATTGAGGGTTTTTAATTTGTTCTTTTTCTAGTTTTTATAATAACAAGCCCAATTTGTTGATCTTTTCTTTCTCTATTTTATGCAAGTAAGCACCTAGAGATATAAAATTGCCCCTTATAACCGCTTTGGCCGTATCCCACAAATTTTGGTATGTTGTCTCATTATTGTCATTCTCCTGGATGAAATTAGTGATTGTGTCTATGATTTGTTCTTTCACCCATTCATTCCTCGGGATTAGATGATTTAATTTCCAATTAACTTTTGGCCTATTTTCTCCTGGCCTTATATTGCATGTGATTTTTATTGCATCATGATCTGAAAAAAGATGCATTTACTATTTCTGCCTTTCTGCATTTGATTTTGAGGTTTTTATGCCCTAACACATGGTCTATTTTTGTGTAAGTTCCATGGACTGCTGAGAAAAAAGTAAACTCCCTACTGTCTCCATTCAATTTTCTCCATAGATCGATCATACCTAATTTTTCTAACAATTGGTTTATTTCCCTAGTTTCTTTCTTGTTTATTTTGTAGTTTGATTTATCTAATTCTGAGAGAGCAAGGTTGAGATCCCCCACTAGTATAGTTTGGCTGTCTATTTCTTCTTGCATCTCTCTTAATTTCTCCTCTAGGAATTTGGATGCTATTGCACTTGGTGCATATATATTTAGTATTGATATTGCTATGTTATCTATGGTACCCTTTAATAAAATACAGTTTCCTTCCTTATCTCTTTTGATTAGATCTATCTTGGCTTTTACTTGATCTGAGATAAGGATTGCTACCCCTGCTTTTTTTTGTTCACCTGAAGCATAATAGGTTCTGCTCCAGCCTTTTACCTTCATCCTATATGTGTCACTATGTTTTAGATGTGTTTCTTGTAGACAACATATTGTGGGATTCTGGTTTTTAATCCAGTCTGCTATCTACTTCCGCTTTATGGGAGAGTTCATCCCATTCACATTCACAGATAGAATAACTAATTCTTTATTTCCTGCCATCTTATTTACCCAAGTTATGTTTTCCCCTTTCCTTTCCCCTTTCTCCCTTCCCCCCCACCTCAGTACTTTGCTTTTGATGACCCCCTCCCCCAAACAATACTCCACCCTTTAGATCCCCTCCCCCTGTTTTTACTCCTTTCCCCTGATTCTTCTGTTTTCCCTTCTATTAGTTTATCCCTTTCTTTTCCTTCTTTCCCTCCCACTTCCCTCTAGCAACAGACAAGTTTTTATGTGAAATCAAGTGTCTGATATACACTTTTAGAGCCCAACCTGATGAGAGTAAGATTTACACAATGCTCATCTCCCTCCCTTCTTTCTCTCAATTATATTAGGTTTTCTTTGCCTCTTGAAGAGATTTTACCTTGTTTATACCTCCTTTTTTTTTTAGATCTTATTTTACCACTTTTTCTCTCTTTTCCCTAGTATGATAACCTTTCCCCCTCTAGTTTTCTTTTTCAGATTATCAAAGTAATATCTAGTTAATTATACCCCCAAACTTTAAGTATCCCCATAGTAGAAATAAAGTTCTCAAGAGTCCTTTCCTTTTTACCTTTTTATGCTTCTCTTGAGTTCTGTGTTTGGATGTCGAATTTTTTGTTCAGATCTGGTCTTTTCATTACAAATAGGTGAAATTCACCTATATCATTGAATGATATCCCTGGAGGATAATGCTCATTCTAGCTGGATAGGTTATTCTTGGCTGTAATCCAAGTTCCTTTGCCTTTTGGAGTATCTGATTCCAGGCCCTTTGATCCTTCAGTGTGGAGGCTGACAGATCCTGTGTGATTCTAATTGTTGATCCTCGGTATTTGAATTGTTTCTTTCTAGCTGCTAGCAGAATCTTTTTTTTGGTGTGATAGTCTTGAAATTTAGCCACGCTATTCCTTGGGGTTTTAATTTTGGGGTCTCTTTCAGGAGGTGATTGGTGAATTCTTTCAGTGGTGATTTTGCCTTCTGATTCTACAATCTCAGGGCAGTTTTCTTTCAGGATTTCCTGGAAGATAGTGTTTAGATTCTTTTTTTCATCATGGCTTTCAGGAAGTCCAATAATCCTTAGATTGTCTCTCCTCGATCTATTTTCCAAGTCAGTTGTTTTTCCTAGGAGATATTTCATATTTTCTTCTAATTTTTCATTTTTTTTGTTTTTGTTTGACTGATTCTTGAAGTCTTATTGAGTCATTCACTTGCATTTGTTCAATTCTTATTTTTAAAGTGTTGTTTTCTTCAGTTACCTTTTTAAGCTCCTTTTGTAACTGGCCAATTTGCTCATTGCACTCTTTCCACTTCACTAATATTATTTTTCAATATATTGGTGTCTTTATCATATCTCTTTGGGAGGGCTTCTTGCAATGACTTCAGTTTATTTTCCCATTTATCCTCCAGCTCTCTTTTGAGATTCTGTATGCAATCTTCCAGAAAGGCCTTTTGAAAAGGGGACCAGTGATGGTCCTTAATAATATCCTCTGGAGTTTTGTCTAAAGGAACCTCAGGATCTGGGGTCAGCCCTTCTCTTTCTCGATAAAAGCTGCCTATGGTGAGAGCTCTCTTTTGCTTCTTCATTTTTTTTTTTTAGACAGTGTGTATATCTCTTTAAGGTTTGGAAAAATGGCGGCTAAAGCTCTTTGCCCTGGGGCAATTTGGTGAATTATTTTAAGGTGCTGGGCCGGTGGGGGCTAGGACTAAGTGCCAATTACTCCTTAAACAAGGCAAGTCTGCCAGAACACCTGCCCCCAATCAGGGCAGAATGTCCCGAGTGCCTCAGATAAACTCCAGGTGTTTGGAGTTTGGAGTTTGGAGATTTTGCCACAATGAGCTGAGTCCCACCCTCACTTCCGGCCTACACCACGCTTTATCCCTCTGTCCAAGTTAGACAAACCTGATGTGAAGTTCTTCAGAGATATCTGCAAGCAGTGTCCAAGTATTTCTGAATTTGTTGACTTGAAGATCAGTTCAGAGGCTTATTTTATTGTTGATTTGAGAGAAGATCTGAGGAGACACAGAGAGTCACGTTTTCACTCCGCCATCTTGGCTCCGCCCCCACTCAATTAAATTAAATTAAATTACAATTAAATCCCCCAACAAGGAGAATCTGGGCTCCCTCTGACAAGGGACAAAACCAAAGGAATAAGTCATCACAGTTTCCTAAAACCCAATGAGAAGCTCTAGAAGCTATTACTAAGATTGCCCCATTCCCCAAAATGACAATTTGAATGAGCATTTACTTAATAACATATATTATGATTCTTACTAGCGAATAAGATAAGGCACTGTTAAATGGTGAGTGGCCCCAGTGTTACACTAATAATGTTCTATATTGTACAAATCTTCTTGTTTTGCCTTCTGAAAAAGTGTTCCATGGACCTGAATTATCAAAATTTTACAGGTCTCCCAGTATCTGGTATAATGTACAGTGTGCATGGTAGCTACTCATAAGTTTGCAAATGAATGAAGGAATAATTTTAAATGACATCTATAATCATATACCAAATATACAGCAAAGTCAGTGCTCAATCCAGAAGCTTCTAATTCTCTAAATCCACTACTCTGTTCACTATGTGGCCCTACTTTTATTTTGTTACTGAAGTGACAAGAGCATATTATCATTTATTAAGCACCTGCTCTGTGCAAGGTGTTGTGCTAGGTACTAAGGATATAAAAACAAAATGGAAAATATTTCCTTCCCTTCTCGTTTGGATTTGGATTGGTATAGCATGTAGTTAGTCAGGCAAGTAGATATAGGATAACTGAAACCACTAACCAGAGGGACCGGGAAAGGTTTCCCACTGGAAATATATTCTGAGTTAAGCCTTCTAGGAATCCAGTGATTCTAAAAAGTGGAACTAATAACAATAGCAAGCATTTATATTGCTTAGAACTTTGTAAATTTTATCTCATTTTCTCCTTAAAACAACCTTGGGAGAGAGAAGTGTTATTATTATTCCCATTTTATAGATGTGGAAATTGAGGCTGTGTGTATATAAATATGCACATACATATACATGTACATATACATATACAAGAGGCAAGAGATAAAATGCCAAATTTGGAAACCAATTTGCTAGGAACATAGAGTGCATTGAGCATAACAAGGACAATAAGCCAGGAAAAGTAGACTGGAATGTGATTTTTAAAGTGTTTTGAATTGGCCAAGTTGGGGAGATTTTATTTCATATGAGAGGCTATAGGATGCCAAAATCAGCAATCCATCTATAAATGGATCCATATATATAAACACTATTCAGTACTCGCTATTATACAAAGATGATAACAAAGGTCCCTGAAGAAAAAGGTACATGCATTATAGGAAGATAACTAACAACCCAAGTCAGTGTAGAAATGGTGAAGCTTTTGGACAGGCTTTATTCCAAAAGTTTGATTTTTTTAACCAATGGTTTAAAATTCATTTCCCCAAAGAAACAATGTAAGAATGAAGATCTAATTTACCTGAAATATAGCTTAATGAGTACTTTAAAAACCTAACCTCCATGCATAACAATATTTCTAAGAGAAAATACTTTGTTGTAGACATGCTGAATTTGAAGTGTTAGTGGGGAAAAGGGTTGGAGAGGTCTTATAAGCTGCTAAAGATATTGGTCTGAAACTTTGGAGAGAAGTCAGGGCTGGAAGGACAGATTGGGGTGGGATTGAGTGAAATACCAAAAAATTCTTCTGTGAAGAAAGAAGACAGCAGTTGAAGACAAATGAGAGAGAAAGAGAGAAGAAACAAATGAGCAGGTAGAGAGAGGTAAACCCAAGAGAAAAATGAATGTAGGTCAGCTTTCCAACACAAGGACAAATATTTGACAAAGTGACCAGGGAAGAAATTGTGGGTTGGGGTGGCCCATGATCCTGGAGTCAGACCCTGGAGAGAGAAGTACTACATCACTATCACTTTGATCTCAGGAAAGGAACTTGCAGCTCAGATTTAGCCCCCAGTAACAGAGTCCCCACTACTGTAAAACTATCTCTAGAGAAGCTAAAATAAGGAGAACCAGGAAAATTATACACACACACACACACACACACACACACACACACACACACACACACACATATATGAGTACAACAATATGAACAGAGACTACAATAAAACAAAATCAAATACTCTGTAATTAAAATGATTGTGCTTATCCCTGAAGAGGTGAGGAAATGTGTCACTTCCTTTTCCAGATAGGTGAAGAACTATGAATGTGGTTAATGTATGAGATGGTATTGCTGAACTGTATTTTAGGGGACCCTGAGGGAACAGAGGTCTTTTAATGCTCATTGATACCAATGATATCATTCCCCTATGATTATTGATTGACTAACCAATTAAAGTATTATTATTAATATTATAATGCAATAATGATTAATTAATAACAATGATAAATTTAAACTAATATAATTATTAATTATAATAAAGAAACTATTGTTATTAAATTATCGGGCTTAATTGGTTTTTAGGTAGGTGTATTCTATGATAATATAGTAAGAAGAGTTGGCACAAAGCACCCCTTCTTCCTAAGTCTATGACACACTCCCTTATAAGAACATATAGAATCTGTGGGAAAAGAGGGTTCAACTTTAGAAATAGCATGTGGCAAAGGGACAACTCACAATTCTTGGAAGGCCTTTTGTCAGAGTACTTAAGATACTCTTAGAGTTTGCCTATTGGGCACCTTATAGATCCTGGAAGCTGCTGTTTCTCAATATGTGTAATTTGTCTTTGGTTCCAAATAATAATAATAGCTATTCCCAAGATAATACTAG
This sequence comes from Myrmecobius fasciatus, assembly GCA_023553655.1. Classification (NCBI taxonomy): domain Eukaryota; kingdom Metazoa; phylum Chordata; class Mammalia; order Dasyuromorphia; family Myrmecobiidae; genus Myrmecobius; species Myrmecobius fasciatus. Next base: position 27,380 of record JAJPUD010015284.1, read on the forward strand.
TACTGGGTTACTAATGGGAAGTTCAAAATATTCTCATCCTCCAAAGTTCTCAATTTCTTCTGGTTAAGGGGGTATGAGAAGAGACTGAGATGAAGCTTAAGCCAAGGTTCTTTCTTCTCCCCTTCTCCCCAGAAAAGTCTACAAACAAAGGATTTTGAGGATCAAGTCTCCATTTGGAGACTTCCAATATTGACCTGTCAGATACCAAACTTTTTTATTCCAAACTGCCTTACTTGTTTTATAAAAGCCCCATTGAGCGTGACACAGTAAGTTCCTTAGCCAATCTGAACCGATTTTCAGTAGCACCTTGTTTACTTTTCTGGGATTTATTAATTTCTGGGTCTTGTCATTACCAGTTCATTCTGCTGAGTAGCGGGGTGATTAATTGATTGATTCAATCAATTTCAATCCTATACATGAGTCTAGGAGAATGGGTGGGTTAGAGGAAAAGATAGTTCAATCTGAGACATAATGAAATTGATACAACTATGGGATATTCAGATAGAGATTTCTATCAGGTGATTAGAGATGAGAAACTAGAGTTTAGGAGAATATATAAATGTGCAAATTAAAAAGCATTTATTAATATCTTGCTGTTTAGTCATTTTTCTGTCATGTCTGACTCTTGATGACCACATTTGGGATTTTCTTGACAAAGATACTAGAGTGGTTTCCCATGTCCTTCTCTAGCTCATTTTATAGATGAGTAACTGAGGTAAACAGTTAAGTGACTTACACAGCTAGTAAGTGACTGAGACTAGATTTGAACTCAGGATAATGAGTCTTTCTGAATCCACACTCAACACTCTATACATTATGCAACCTAACTTCCTTATTAATCTCTTACTATGTATCAAGCATTGTTAGGCATTAGGGATACAAATCAACCACTCAAAGAACATTTGATAAATACCTGCTATTTATTGAGTATTATGCTGAGATCTGGATATACAAATATTACCTGCTCTCAAGAAACTTGCATTCTATTAGGGAAAATAACATATACCTATATAATAAGCGTATATAAGATTAAAAGAAGATAATTTGGGGGAAGAGCATTAGCAACTTGATGAATTAAGAAAGGCATCATGTAGGAGGAAGCATTTGAGTTGAATTTTGTAGAAGTAATCTAGGAGGCAGTAGAAAGGAGAGAGCACATTTTAGGCATTAAGGACAACTAGTACAGGATCATGGAGGTGAGAAATGGAATAACAAATAAATCAATATTCCTAAGCTAGAATGTGGAAAGTTGACTAGTATAACACTAGTATATGATAACACTGGAAAAGGAAATTTGTTTGTTTTTTTTTATTGTAATTCTTATTTATTTTATTAGATGTTTCTCACTTACATCTTTTTTTTTATTATACTAAATTATAAAGCTTTTTATTTACAAAACATGAGTGACCTTTCAACATTGACCTTTGCAAAAAAACTTTTTTTTTTCCCCAAGCTTTTCCTTTCCTTCTCCCCACCCCCCACCCCTAGATGACAGGTAATCCAATACATGCTAGATAGGATAAATTATATGACAAATACAGTACATGTATACATATCTATACAGTTATCTTACTGCATGGAAAAGGAAATTTGGAAAGGGCTTTAAACAAGTAGTTTATATTTGATCCTAGAGACAATAGGGAGACACGGAATACATAACTTTGTAAGCTTTGTGCAATATAGACTGGATACACTTGAAGTGGAGTGTACGAATAGGAGACCATTGTGGCAATACAAATGAGAGGAATAAAGATCTAAACTAGGACAGTGGCATTGTGAGTAAGGAAAAAGGGATGGATATGAGAAATACTGTGGAAGTAGAAATAACAAAATGTGATTATTGATTAGATATAGGAAGTGAAACAGAGAGTCTGGTGTTACAAACCTAAGCAGCTTAAAGTATGGTGGTTTCTTGAATACCACCAGGGGAAGGGATATAAATGGAAGGAGAAGGCAATAGGCATTTATTGAGCTATATGCTTTACACACTTTACAAACATTATCTCATTTAATAGAAATAAGGAAGTTTGTAAGGATTTTGTGTTAGACATATGAACTTGAGATGACTGGGATATCTAGTTTGAAGTATTAAATAGGAAGTTAGAATTGTGGGACTAGACCTCAAAAGAGAAACTGTTGTTGAATATTAAGAGTTGTCCCTTTCCCTCTCTTGCTGCTTGAGGAGCCGACCATTACCATGAATGACACTGTAACCATCAGAACCAGGAAGTTTATGACAAACATTTCTTCAGCATAAACAGATTGTTATAGATATCTTTCATCCTGGAAAGGCCACAGTACCTAAAACTGAAATTAAGAAAATCTTGTCAAGATGTGCAAAACAACTCCAGATATCATTTTTGGTTTTGGATTCAGAAACCATTTTGGTGATAGCAAAACAACAGGTTTTGTCATGATTTATGATTCCCTTGACTATGCAAAAAAAAAAAAAAGAACCAACTTACAGGCATGGCTTGTATGAGAAGAAAAAGACATCAAGAAAGCAGCAAAAGAAACATTAGGAACAGAATGAAGAAAGTCAGGGATACTGCAAAAGCAAATGTCAGTGCTGACAAAAAGAAGGAAGGAATAAAAAAGCACAATGGATGATGTTTATCCATTATGCTAATCATTTTCATCAGTACCTAAATAAACTATGAATATTTAGAGCTGAATTTTACCTCCTTAGAAATTATAATCAAACACATAGCAGTAGGTGAGAGTCATCAAATGAGAGATTATAGAGTTGAGAGAAGAGAGCCTACAGCAGAGCCATTACATACACCCAAAATTAGCCAGCAAAATATAAATGATGAACCAGCAAAAGAGACTGAGAAGCAGCTAGTCAGTTAGGAAGAGAATCAAGAAAGAGAAGTCTCACAAAAAAATCAGAGTTGAGAGAGTGTCTGGGAGTAAAGGGTAGTCAACAATGCCAGATACTAGAGAATGGTAATGACATATGAGGAGTGAGAAAAGGTTTTCAGGTTTGATAGATCACTGGTAACTTTTCAGAGAATTGAAAGGTCAAAAACCATACTATGAATGATGAGAAGATAATGAGGGAAGTAAAAGTAACAAGAATGGAGAAGTTTTTTGTTTTGTTTTTGGACAAAACAAAGGAGAGATGTGACAGGTAGCTTGAGGGGATGGGAAGGGCTGCAGAGAGGTGTGCTGTTTTGTTTTTAATTCTAGAGAAGGAAGAGGCTTGGACATGCATGAAAGAAGCAGAAAAGGAACTAGTAAGTGAGGGAGAGGGTTGTAGGGTAAAAACAATTGCTGGGGCAATCTGCAAAGGATGAAATTGGATGAGGTCAAAGATACATGCTTGCCTGGGGGAAGAGAAGGGTTTTTTTTTTTTTTTTTTTTTTCTGAGAGAGTAAAGGAGGAGAGACTGGCTAATGACGTCAAGGAATTGTTAAATATAAAGATTGGAAGAAGGACCTTATGGGGGGAGGGAGAGGAGAAGAGGAAGGGGAAAGATCAGTATACTGTGATTGGCTTCATATCGCAATGTGTATTAAAAATAAATAAACTTATGACAATAAAAATGAATTTGATTATAGACACATTGAATACAGGAATATCTCAATGTAAACATCTAATAGACAACTTTAAAAAATAGTTTGGGATCCAGAAGTCAGAACTGGAAATAGAGACATCTACCAAGAAAACACCATATATAGCAACAATAAGACTGTACAATGATCCATTCTGATGGACATGCCTCTTTTCAACAATGAGGTGATTCAGGCCAATTCCAATAGACTTGTGATGGAGAAAGCCATCTGCACCCAGAAAGAGAACTGTGGGGACTGAATGTAGGATCACAACATAATATTTTAATCTTTTTTGTTGTTGTTTGCTTGCATTGTTTTCTTTCTCATTTTTTCCTTCTTGATCTAATTTTTCTTGTACAGTGTGATAATTGCAGAAATATGTATAGAAGAATTGAACATGTTTAACAGATTGGATTAGTTACTGTCTAGGAGAGGAGTTGGGGGAAAGGAAGAGAAAAATTTGGAACACAAGGTTTTGCAAGGATAAATCTTGAAAACTATCTTTGCATATATTTTGAAAATAAAAAGCTATTATTAAAAATGGTTTGGGGAATATACTCTGACAGCTATATGTTTGACAGGAATTAAAAGGAATTTTTAGACCCTAATTATGGTAGCTTGAGGTCAGGGACGTTAATTAAGCATTAAGAAAATGATAGAAGAAAAACAGGAAATCTTAGTTTGTGGCTTCTGCTAACTATTATCTGAGTGTAGGTACATAGCCTTAGACTAAACACTTAAAATAACTTGATTCTAACACCATTCTTGGACATTTAAATGGTACAGTAGATAGAATGCTAGGCCTAGAGTCAGGAAGACGGGCCATACATGTTCCCTACATGCGAGTTCTCTAAACATACTGCTTGACCACAAATGATCCTTCTTTGTGTACCCTCACTGTCTTTTCCTTATTTATGTATGTTCTCATTCACACCTCTACCATAGTAACATGGAAAATGGTGGAAGAGTATAGCCTTTGTATGGTATACATATGATATACACTGTGGTATAGTGAAAATCCTTTTTTTGCCACACAATTTGCTATGCTATTGATTAGAGCTTTTATTTTGGAAAAAAAATCTGATATTTACTAGCTGTGTGACCATGGACAAAGTCACTTCCATGGATTTATTTTCTCACCTATAAAATGAGAGGATTGAGTTAAACATTTTCTAAAGTCAATTCTACCTCTAGGTATAGAACTTTATGACCCTATTATTTTAATAATGATTATAACAGTAACAACAATAATTATATCTAACTTTTATATAGTGCTAATATTTATATGTGCAAGGCATTCTGCTAAGCATTTATGATCTAGTAACCAAGAACAATTATTTAAAATAAGATTTTAGTATGTGACAGGTTTGGAATGAGCATCTTCCCTGCCTTACCCTGCTCTGACTACCACAAAATAGTTCCACTTTCTGTACTAAGAGGCTGATTCATGCCATATCCAAAATATGTTTTCAGTACTTGACCTGCATCAAAAATTCCTAGTTAAAGCTTTTATTATAGAGGATTTGGGACTGAGAAAAGACCGTTGGATTGAACAGAGATTGTCTGTGAGTCTGAAATATACAATTGTGGTAGTAATGGTGTTATACAACTTAAGGGAATGGGTAATGAGGCTACAGAGAATGTGAGCAAAGATTAGTTATTTGAGAAGCTTGCCCGTGAAAAGGGAGAAAATAGGACAATAAGTTAAAATACCAAAATGTGTTAATTTATTTTTTCCAAACTGTCTCCTCTACAAAGCAATTCTGCAATAGTATCTTCAGACTGTTCACAGTTGCCTACTAAGAAGTCCTACATCCTAGTGCTAAGTTGGATAGATTTCAGCTACTTTTGAGCCAAATCACCCTAGCCTTGAAATCTATATAAAGCTCAATTCACTAAAATAAGCCTTAATTGTATGCCTACAAAACCACAGTCAGTCCATGCCCTCCAGAAGCTAACAATACACCAAAGGAAAATAACACATACATAGTTAAATAAATACACAATTCATAAAAGAAAATACAAACTATTTGGAGTGACCAGAAGTAGTTGCATCCATAGGTAGGAAATTTCTCCTCACTGGAGGCTTTAAGCAGAGGCTGGCTAGCCACTTATTAGATAAGTTGAAAGACTTTGACCCATCAGTGTCATTGCTAGGTCTGTATTCCAATGAAATCATAAAGGAGGGAAAAGAACCCACATGTGCAAAAATGTTTGTAACAGCTCTCTTTATGGTAGCAAAGAATTGGAAAATGAATAGATACCCATCAATTGGGGAATGATTTAAATTGTAGTATATGAAGATAATGGAATATTGTTGTTCTATAAAAATAATGAGCAAGCTGTTTTTAGAAAAGTCTGGAAAGATTTATATGAACTGATACTGAGCGAAACAAACAGAACCAAGAATACATTGTACACAATAACAGCAAGAATGTGCAATGATCAAATATGAAAGACTTGGTTCTTCTCAGTGATTCAATGATCCAAAGCAATCCCAATAGGTGTTAGACAGAAAGTGCTATTTGCTTCCAGAAAAAGAATTGTAAATCAACTTATGCTATGTTCACTTCTTTCGCTGTTTTTTTTTTATCTCTTCCATGGTTTTTCCCTTTAGCTCTGATTTTTCTCTCCCAATGTGACTCATAAAGCAATGTGTATTAAAAATAAATAAGTTTACTAGAAAGAAAAGAAAGAGAATCCTTGATCAGGTACCATTTTTACCAGGTAGCCTTTGACTTCTTTTCCAACTTAGAAATTGTGAGTTTCTGTAATTCTGGGCTTTATTATAATGATTTTGTTTTGTGCTTCCTTGCTTGTATAGATTTTATTAGGATTTTGGGGCTTCTGGGTAAAGTTGTTTTCAATACTTGAGAAGTATGTTAAACCTTTCAGTGATTGTTAAACCACACCTGAGCAATAAAAATTTTCCCTAGTAAATCCCTATCTAAACAAAATTTATCTTGATTATTATGACAAGATAAACTAAAAATTTTGTGAGGGACTGCTTTTCTCCCCCTCCATCTAAATGAAGATACTAGGGTCTAACTTAAAGCTTTTACAAGAAAAATTAAGCAAATTAGTTTCACTGAGAAATACATAGTAAGTACAGTAAAAATATACGGAGTAGAGAGTTCAAGAACATATTAGGATATGTATGAACAGAAGGAGGATTGCAATATATTTATAAAGCTCCCCATGCACACCACCCCACTCAAAATCTATGTTAGGAAGAAAACAAAAAAAAATTGTCCCCAAATCCTAGCATCACTCATTTACTGTATAGAGTTCTGCCCTGTTATAAATGATGGAAATATCCTTTCTTTTATCTTCAAGAACAAATACATTTTTCTGATAGACATTTTAACTATTTTTACATGTAATATTTTTACAAAAGATTGATACTGCTTTTATTTCTTTCTCTACTTTCAACAACAGAGAAAAAGGCAAATAATTTATGCTGACTGTGCTAGACAGATTCATTTAGCCCCTTAGATGTGGGATAAAAGGAAATGAGGTATAAGGATAATGTTTGATGATTGCTACAATGTATTACAAAAAATATATGTAATACACTTCTATAAATTGCTATCCCCAAAGTATTAAAATCTCAAGTTACTCAGAAAAATGGAGAAAAGTATAATGGATGTAAATAGGTTACAATACAATATGAACAAATACAGTAGAAATAATATAAAAGGTATTATTAAAGCGATGGACTAGAACTAGTAAAGGAGGTAGACTGGTCTAAGTATTAGTAAGCCTCTCCTCACTTAACTAGGTTGATCTTTGGAAAGCAAACTAACACCATGATCTTAGTTAAATAATTATATACTCCTGGTATTAGAGAGGTAATCAGCATTATAGTGAAGTCTCTAGAGAAGAATTCTAATTATTAATGAATTCATAAATTCCTTGAAAGTAAGACAATAGAGGGATTTTTGTGAAGAGGCTATTTTTAGATATTGCTAAATGGTGTAATGGATAGAGTACTAAATCTTGAGTCAGGAAGACTTGAGTTCAAATATGACCTCAGACACACTAGATGTGTCACCTCAATTGCCTTACCAAAAAATAAAGAAGTGAAAAAGAAAAGATATCAAATGTTATGGTCCTCATTTTATAGAGACAATTGAAACATAAGTTATTACTTCTATTCTTCCAACAGTCATGACCCCAAGAAATTAGAATAAATTGAGCACTTCTCGTTCTCTCTTCCAGAGTCATCAAAATTTAGTGGTAAGACAAAAGTCAAGGTGATGGGTAATACTCCAGGACACAGCAACTGATCTCAGCATCTTCATGTCTAACCAGGTTTTAAGTGTTCCACTGCACCTGCTTCAGCCACCTTTGTGGCTGTTGGAACAAATCATTCTCATCTGCTCATTCCACCACAGGAAATCCTCACATGCTTATCTTAGAGATCCCCCTACACTAATGGATTTTAAGTTACTCTCAACCTGGTTTAGTTCATATTCTGAGATGGTTTTACTATGTATAACCACTGCATGGACTTCAGTTTATTGGAGCCAGAGGTGAGTTGGGTGAGAGATGGACATCAAAAGTAAGGGGGCTTGGCAAATTGTCACACCTGAGCATTAGTTCTTCCTGAAAGGAAGATATAGCTATAGAGTAGAAAGAAAGTAACTTTAAAGGCTTAAAATGGCTTAAGAGGAGAAGGACCAGGAAAGTCTCTTCAAGAAAGTAACATTTGAAATGAGTCTTGAAAGAAGCCAGTAATATTAAGAGACAGAGATGAGGAGAAATAATTCTAGGCATGAGAAAAATGTAGTGCAAAGACACAGAAAAATGGCAGTTTTTATAAATTGTTTAGAGGGGACTAAAATCCATGTCTCCTAGATGCCAATCTTTAAAGATTTTCATTTCCCATATATGTGAAATCCATACCCTATCATATATAGTTTTCTTCAGTTGCCTTTTCCAGGTTTTTTTTTGTTTTTTGTTTTTGTTTTTGCTGAGGCAATTGGAACTAAGTGATTTGCCCAGGATCACACAGCTAGGGAGTGTTAAGTGTCTGAGGCCAGATTTGAACTCAGGTCCTCCTAACTTCAGGGCTGGTGCTCTATCCACTGTGCCATCTAGCTGCCCCATTTTGTTTTGTTTTGTTTTTTTAACATATAACAGAAGTCTATTACCGAAGCAGCTGTAAGCTTTTGAAAAAACAGTAATAAAGCTTCAGAAATGTGAGTATACAAAGATTCACTGTCTTTTCCTGAAATCCTAAAACACAAATCATAGTAGAGAGTGGGACTAGTACTTTCAGGGTCAGAAAGTCTGACCCTTGGTTTAGATTTGGGTTGTAAGACAAAATTCTGAGCTCAGAATCAAGGACATCAAAGAAACACATAAGAACAGGGGACTTCAAGATGAACTCTGGAGTCTACTTTGATTTTTATTTGTGTCTGAGTGAGCACTGTCTTTCCTGAGGGAGGAAGCTGTTTGCTATCTACTTTGTAAAACTATTAAAATAAATATTCCAAGTTGCCTGTAGAAAATAAAAGAAGAATGAGGAACTTGAAAATGCTTTTGTTGTTCATCCAAAACCAGTTCTCAATTCTCATCCTTACTTGCAAAATTGTACCCTAAAAGAGAATTATGCCCTTTTTTCCCATCTTTCATTCATTTTGGCATCAATTATGTGATTCATCACTGTTTCAAAGATATAGACTTTTCAGAAAGCCTCGCCTTCCTCTAGCAATGAAAATGCATCCAAGAAAGCTTACATAGTATATACTAAGCTCACCATGGTTAAGGAGAAGGAAGTTATCAGTTCTCTTCCTGGCCATGAAACAAAACAATATTATCCTTTCCAGGTAGAAAACATCTGCATAAATACTATTTTGGAGGAACATCATACATAAGCATTTATTAGTTGCCAATTAGATATAATACTGTAATATTCTTATTGTTACTGGCATTGGTGTTATTTCCTATGTGACCATCTGCCTTCCAGACATCACCATCTGGATAGCTCAAACTCAACATGTCCAAAATGGACCTCATTAAATTTCCCTGTAAATCCATGCTTTCTTTGAAAACTTTTATATTTCTGCTGAAGAAATTGATTTGGAATGGCTGGATGTAAATAAACATTAGCTATTTACATCCATAATCGGATTTGAGTTTCACAGAAACACTGAGACCTATTTCTATCTCCATTTTAAAAATGGGATAGAGACAAATAAAATACCAGTTAGAATATGCTTGTACAAAGAAATAAATAAAAGACTTCATATTACTATGACACTTCAAGGTTTGCAAACCACCTTTCTCACAACAGCATTGAGTTAGAGACTACAGGTATTATTATTCCCATTATCCAAATAAGAATACTGAATTATCACATAACTACTATCAGATGTGGATTTCTCTTAGGTCTTTCTTACTCTATTTTCAGCACTATGTTATGGTACCTACAATGAAAAGAGAAGGGTATGGTCTAGAGTCATTCTTTGGGCAGAATCCAGTCAATAGAGGATTCAAAAAGTTGGGAGGACAACAGTTTTGATCTGAAACTGAGGAGAAATCCAGGGCTCTGATAGAAATTGCATTCTATCCCCAAAGGCCTTCAAATAAGAGAAATGCTCAGATCATGGACTAAAGGGTAGCAGTTCACATACTCGCAGCTCACAGCTGAAGGTAGAATATACCAAACAACCAAACTCTAAAATGTACTGATGACCTGGGGAAAAGGAGAAGAAGAAAACAAGAGCTACTTTGAGGGGGAGCCTCATAGCAGAAGCTCTCTGAAAAATAAATGTACACATACTTTTAGGTTTAATCTGCATTACATTTTTCCATCACTTTCTTTAATATAGGCAATAAAAAAACAATAAATGAAGTCCTGATTTATAGTGTTTGTCAATTTATTCTGAAAATCTAACAATTCTACAAATACACCCATAGCACAAGCCAGATGAAGGATGGGAACCTTCATTTTTCTTCCAGTGGTAAGCTTCCGGATACATTGGTTA